>MU260570.1:65000-82500 GCA_020310875.1 Ceratopteris richardii
TCCGCTTTTTCCAGTCAAAGCAGTTCGAAATTACAACCGTGTAGTATCATTTTTTTTTCAAAATGGAGGTTGAGTGGAAGTCTACTCCTTCTAGCTTTAACTTTGAAATTACAACTCTACAAGGTGAATGAGTATAGTACTCATGTGACCCCTCTTATCCAACAAGAGGAGGGGTTAGATTCGTTTGACATGGATTTACAACCACTCGAAGGCGATGGCACAATTGGTTTAAATTGATTACACATGCCCGAAGGCTTGATTTTACATGTCCTACCAATGGGGAGGGTCGAACCCTCACCCCTGCCTCAAGAGGCGAGAGACTCAATCGTCTGACCAGTGCACATGGACACCATTTGACCTTGAATAGTTAAAAGAGCACTCAAATTTACCATGCACAACATTGAACATACCATAATGGATATTCTACTCTTTCAACACTTTTTATCTAAAAACTCATCTCTGTCATGTCAGGCAACGCCAGGTGTAGTGGTGATATCTTGAATCTCTATTGAGAGTTCTTAGCTCTAGATTTATACACGGTTTCATGTGAACCTCTGAAAGTGAGGATAAAAGGAGTCCCTTGAACGTGTGTGTTATTGAAAGAGTGTGTTATTGAAAGAGTAGAGCAAAGATGGAACTCAATTTTTTTTAATTTTTTAATTTTAAATTTGATTATCATAGATTAGTCATTATAGAAGTCCATACATTGTGGTTCAAAGGTCCACTCATTTCTACCAATGAAAGCATGCTTGTCACCTTTTTTATTCAAGAGGAAGTTCCGTAGAAGCTTGCTCTCTTTGAATGCTTGAACCAATTGAAAGTATAGGTGAAAGTGGTCTTAGTACCCATGGGAGCCCTCATATCCCACAAAGTAGGGGTGACTTGACAAACAAGCCCAAAAGCAATACAGTTGGAAGACGCATGAAAGCTTTACAACTATTTGAATGTGGCCTTTTGCCCATAGACTATCCAAGCACAGATGAGGGCGGTCGAACCGTCATCCTCAGCTCATCTCTGGATCGAACCATCATCCTCACCTCAAGAGATGAGGATCCCAATCCGCTACCTTGTCGAGCTCGATCATGTCACCTTTTTTATATAATGATGTTGCACAAAATCACTTCAACCATCTAGATTGCTTTACTTGAAAGAACAACCACATCATGCGGAGAATCACAATTTCTATTGTATTTGAAGTGTTTCAATGGTGATGCACCACAGTGCGCTCTCCTTCTCGAGAGCTCCACGACGATATGCTTAGAGTAGAAAACTGAGCTCCTGAGGCCGCACACAGTACTCCGCACAGAGGTTGTAGAATACGCAGAAAACACAATACACAGGAAGCACGAAGACAGACTTCTTAGGTCTTACAAATGCGGTCGAACTTACAATGTGTGACTGACCAGGCCACTATATGTTTTATTAAAGAACATATACAAAGAAGTGTCCGGTGGCCATTTGGCCTTTCACATGGACACTAACGGTAACAATCTCCCACTAAAGGCCAATATGGCCAGAGTAACTATGGGAGAAAAAATAAAGAATGATAAAGAATACCTGAGTGTAAGTATACAAACTATACCTCCCACCTGATGGGCATGTTACACAGTATACAAGTGACTGCGTAAGATCAAGAATCAAGTAACCCCCATCAAGTGACAACAGTGTCGAAAGCTATCCTGTGGTAGAGCTTTAGTCAAAGCATCTGCAGCATTATCTCGAGTGTGAACCTTCTCAAGAATAATGCTCTCAGTGGCTAAGCAATCTCTAATGAAGTGATACCTCACCTCAATGTGCTTGTTCTTTGCATGATAGACAGAATTCTTAGCCAAAGCAATGGCACTCTGACTATCACTGAGCAAGTGAGGTACATGCTAAGGTAAACCCATAACACAAGCAAGACGAGAAAGCCACAATGCTTCCTTACATGCCTCACTTGCTGCAACATACTTTGCTTCTGTGGTGGAAACAGTTGTACATTCTTGAAGACGAGATCTCCAAGAGATAGCACCTCCAGCAAAATGAAAAATATACCCTGATGTAGACTTACGATTGTCTATACAACCAGCATAGTCAGAATCTGTGTAACCAATAATGGATGCTTTCCCTCTACCTAAGCATAGACACTTGTCCTTAGTGCCACTCAGATATCTCAAAATCATTTTGACCGCTTCCCAATGTTTCTGGCCAGGATTAGACATATATCTGCTCACAACTCCCACTGCAAATGCAATGTCTGGTCTCGTAGCTACCATAGCATACATGAGACTACCAACAGCAGACTGTTAGGGAATTTTGGTCATGAATTCCTTTTCCTCATCTGATTTGGGGCAGTCATCCTTGCTCAATTTCACATATGTGGGTAAAGGTGTACTCAATGCCTTTCCACCCTGCATATTGAATCGGTGAAGTACTTTGGATATGTACTCACTTTGAGACAAGTATATGCATCTTTTACTCCTATCACGAGTAATGCGCATGCCAAGAATATGTTTGGCATCCCCCAAATCCTTCATATCAAATGTCTGACTCAACTTCTTTTTGAGAAGTGACAAATCATAAGAGGACTTCCCAGCAATCAACATATCATCGACGTAAAATATCAAGCATATCAAGCTGCCATCAGAACATCTCTTTGTGTAGAGACAATGATCCTCATTGCTCCGAGAATAGCCTTGGGACTTCATAAAAGCATCAAACTTTTGGTACCATTGTCTAGGAGACTGTTTAAGTCCATACAAGCTCTTCTTGAGCTTACAAACTAGACTTTCCTTGCCAGGAACTACATAACCCTCTGGTTGTTCCATATAGATCTCATCTGTAAGATCTCCATGCAAGAAAGTTGTTTTCACATCCATTTGGACTAGCTCTAAGTCCTCCATTGCAACGAATCCAAGCAACATGCGCAAAGTAGTCATCTTGACTACTGGAGAGAAGATTTCCTCAAAATCAACACCATGTTGTTGCTTAAAACCCTTTGCAACAAGTCGTGCTTTATATTTTGGAGAAGCACTATCTGATGTGAATTTCAGCTTATATACCCATTTACATGGTAAAGCTTTTCTGCCCTTTGGCAAAGGTACTAAGTCCCAAGTACCATTCTTGTGAATAGACCTTTGGCAGTACTAGGTGAAAGGTTAATCACATGAACTGCAGTCAATACTGCTTCTGCCCAAAAACCTTGTGAGAGGTTTGCATGATGCAACATAGAGACTACTCTATCTTGAATAGTTCTATTCATCCTCTCAGCTACACCATTCTGTACTAGGGTATAAGGAGCTGTAAACTCTCTACGAATCCCTCTAGGCTGACAGAAAAGGCTGAATTCATGTGAGGTATACTCACCCCCATTATCTGAACGTAAAGCCTTAAGCTTAGTTCCTTTTTCAGTCTCAACTGAAGCAAGCCATTTTTTGAAAGTAGGGAATACATCATCCTTTGATTTGATAGGATATACCCAGACTTTTCTAGTAGCATCATCTATGAAAGTGACAAAGTAAAGAGAACCACCTAAGGACCTAGTGGGCATAGGACCACACACGTCTGTATGAACGAGATCTAAAGGCTGAATTGAAGAGTCAATGTGCGTTCTATGCACATTTCTGGTTTGCTTTCCATATTGACAATGCTCACAAAATGAAAAATCAGAGAAAGATAACACAGGTAAGTAGCCAGAACGAGAAAGATTTTCCATTCCACTACGAGATATATGGCCCAAACGACCATGCCAAATACAAGCCATAGGATGTTCAGTAACAGCTAACAAGTGTTCTTTCTGTGATACAAATAAAGGATAAAGTGAGCCAACTTTGCTTCCTTTTGCAATAACCATATTGCCCTTTGATATACGAAAGGACTGAGCATAGAAGACCACCTTGTAACCAAGGTCATCAAGTTGACCAACTGACATCAAATTGTGTGATAACTGAGGTACATGGCGTACATTATGCATAGTAAATTTTGAACCATCAATGAACTGCACAAGCACATCTCCAATCCCCACAACATCACACTGGTAAGAGTGACCAAGTCTCATGGTACCAAGAGACTTTGTTGCATAATTAGAGAACCATTCTCTATGTGGTGTCACATGGAAAGAAGCACCAGAATCTAGCAGCCAGGTGTGGGAAAGAGAATCAGCCATAAGTGCCTCAGATGGCACAGTACTATCAAGTGTCAACACATCAGCATCATCAAAAATAGCATTAATTTCTTCAATCTTCACAATCGAAGTAGATGGTGCAGGTAACTGTTTAACATGCCCATCAACATTTTGTCCTTTACCTTTAGCATTCTTTAATGCATAACAGTCTTTCTTCATGTGTCCTTTCTTATGACAATAATTGCATTCGATATCCCTCTTCCTTGATTTACTTCTACTCTTATTCCGTTGATCATTCTTTTCCTTGTTCTTGCTCCTGCCACATTGTTGATTCTTTCCTTGGTAAGAATCATGAACATTATATGCATCTCCACTCTGAGTGCCAACCATAGATTTTCTACGAATCTCCTCACTCAAGAGTGCTCCACATATGTCATCATAGACGAGTTTACCACCAGGTGCATTGTTGCTAATAGCTGTGCAAAACGTATCCCATGATGATGGCAGGGTGCATAACAGCAATACTGCTTTCATTTCATTATCCATATCCATTTTCTGAGCCTGTAACTGGGAGAATATAGCATCAAACTCATTTAGATGAGCAGCAACACTATCTGTGTCCTTCATACGAAGGTCATATAATTTTCTCATCAGATACACTTTATTTGATGCCGTCTCTTTTTCATATGTATTGCATAATTTCTTCCAAAGCTCCTCTGCACTTTCACAGTCTAATACTGTAAAGTAAACATTATCTGCCAAGTGCAAGCGAATGGTAGACCTGGCCATTTCATCTAAATCATCCCAATCATCTTCATCCATGTCAGCAGGCTTCTTTGAAATCCCATTTACTGGCTTCCATTGCCTCCTTTGAATCAGCACATCTTTAATCTGATTCTTCCATAGAGCAAAGTTTGTGCCATCAAATTTTCGGATCTCAAAATGGTCTTTGCCCTGCAAGTTATAGCTCCTCCTCGGAATACTAGCACTAGACCTTGCTCCACCGGATGTGCCTGAGACCTCTGATGCCATGATCGTAGAGAACTGAATAGAATGATAATGGAGCTAGAAGAGTCCAAACACCATCAAATAAGTGTATCAAGGAGTAAATCGACCACTGTATAGTTGGCTAAACCAGAAATCTGGAAAAATTTTGCCAGAGTATCCTCTGCAAAATTAGCATATGACCAGTGTCAAAGTATCAGAAAACTGCAAGTACTGACATGTCTACCTGCATAGTGAATCACTGACTCCACTGCATATAATCAGTTACCCAATAGAAGCCAACTAGGCTTATCGAGCACTTATGAACAACTATCATACATCTCCTATGGCAAGGCTGGGTAAGTCTTCCACATGCATCACCGAAGAGACCCCGACATCTGGGTGTCTCCCAGTTAAGAAAACCTCACCACGACCCTCTTTATCAAATGTAAAAGGCTTTATGCAAAGAACGTAACCGCTATATCAATGACCACATGGACGTACATAAGCGGTATCCACAGAAGCGTACATGGTGTGTATGTGCTCAATATATGCAGTAAAATGACACTAAAAAGCTGAATACACAACCCAAAAACTAGCCAATAACACCTGCAAGTGTCTGTCAACTCTGATGTTTTAGGCTTTAAAAACCTGCATAAATTTGCAGCGACTGCTTCCACCAAAACTGAAAACCCCTCGAGAAACCTATAGTTTTACGAGTGTGGCTGAAAATATAGCCCCAAAGGTTGATATGTATTGTCTAAGAAGTACAAGGAACACTCTTCTTGATGTTCTTGGACCTATGCGAAGAGAACTATTTGCGAAAGTACTCCGAAATGGCTCCAAAAAACATCCAAAAATTGCTTCAGAAATAGGCTTTGAAAGCAAAAATGAAGCTTTGAGGAACCAAAACTTGTTCAAGGTAATGTCAACCTTAGTCTTTCCCCTTCTTCAAACACCACAAGAGTGTAGCTTAGTGGCAAGAGATTGCCACGGTTAAGCGAGCTCTGGGGGGAACAATACTGGGATGGGTGACCTCCCGGAAAGTACCGGGAACCTCTATATTCCTTGATCGTTGAGGTCCTCTCTCGCACGCAACCAACGGCGCCAATGGTGACTTCGGTGACTCGGATGACAAGGTATGCCAGTGAAGTGTTTCAATGGTGATGCACCACAGTGCGCTCTCCTTCTCGAGAGCTCCACGACGATATGCTCAGAGTAGAAAACCGAGCTCCTGAGGCGGCACACAGTACTCCGCACAGAGGCTATAGAATACGCAGAAAACACAGTACACATGAAGCACGAAGACAGACTTCTTAGGTCTTACAAATGCGGTTGAACTTACAATCTGTGACTAACGAGGCCACTATATGTTTTATTAAAGAACATATACAAAGAAGTGTCCGATGGCCATTTGGCCTTTCACGTGGACACTAACGGTAACAGTATTCAAGCAGAATTGAACTCATGACCTATTAGCTAGGAGTAAGATGGGTTAACCACTTTTCCCAAATGTCTTGGTTGAGGATTACTTCCTAATCTTCTCTCTCTTAAGGTGTGGTTCATCCACCTCCTACTAGGATTATATGACATTCTTTCCCCATTAGATCAAGCATAGTCATCAATGTTTACTTGTGGATCCTCTATCTAGCTTGGTAGGCCCCTTCTCACAATTAAGCATCTCCTCTAGCTCAAATTCCAACACATGGACCTATTCAACCCTCTATTGGTGCCCAAATGCCCATGCACCTTCATTCTTGGCTAGTTTCAAACTCATCTGCGATGGAGCATGTTATAAAGTTATAGGTAGGAGATTGTTGAACCACACCCTTTGATACACAGGAGATGGTTGAACTACACCCTAAGAGGGAGGATTAGGGAGTAATCCTCAACCATGGCTTTTGGGGCAAGTGGTTAGCCCATCACACTCCTAGCTAGGGATTGTGTGTTCATATCTCTTGTAGTTCATTACATTGGTATCAGAGCCTAGGAAACAAGCTTGAGAAATGTGGATTGACCCAATGGCCTTAAGAAAAAGGTGCTTGAGCACTCTATCATGTGAAAGGGTACTAAAGGAGAAGGTGGCAGAGGTTCAAGATACTAAGGTTGAGAACAAGGTTCAAGACACCAAGGTTGCGAACAAGGTTCAAGAAACTATGCGAGGTTGAGGACATCAATTCAAGGGTACCTAGGGAGTTGAGGAGTTGATCACCAAGGCTAGAGGGATACAAAAGCAAATCATTGAGAACAATGATCAACCAAGGGGGGGAGAATGTAATAAAGTGATAGGTAGGAGTTTGTTGAACCATACACTTGACATGCAGGAGATGGTTGAACTATACCCTAAGAGGGAAGATTAGCAAGTAATCATCAACCATGGCTTTTGGGGGTGAGTGGTTAGTCCATCATACTCTTAGCTAGTATATCCTAGTATGTTTGATGCATTTGTAGTAAGTATGGTAGTGTTTTATTCAAGGTATATCGGATGAATATGAACATTTAATTAAGGTTCCAATCTTAAATTGTTTTTTGTATACAAGGGTTTATATGAAGAAGGTGAAGTTGCTAACCAAAATTGTTAGGTCAAGGTACGATAAGGAAATAGATATGTAAGTGCTATGGATTGCCACCTCCAAGTAACGGAAGAAAAGGAAGAATTCTTTAGCATCAAATATTGTTATTGATAGCCCAAACCCATACTTCTTTTTGAGATAGGAACATGGAGCCAAATAGACCGTTTTGTATCAGGAATGCCCTCTTCCTTAAGTAGTGGCTTGCCTCTCAAACCACCTTTGTGAGAAGATTCCAAGATAATTGGATTGAAATATTTTTTCTAGCAAGATTTTTTTTTTGTTCTCACGGCTAAGTACTAAGCCACTGTAGACTATGATGGGATCAGTTTGTTGAAGAAGGTGTGTGGAATACTCGAAAGTGGAAGTAAAGGAAGTGTAACATGGAAAGATCCTAGTGGGAGACTAGGATAGAAAGAGCCCAATGTAGGTTGCGGCATGCCCATAATGCATTTTGGTATAAGGTATTCATTGTGCATGCAAGAACAACTCAGTACCCTAGCAAGAAAAAAAAAGTACCCTAGCAAGAAAAAAAAGAAGGTTGGACAAGGAATTCCCATATTCTATTTTACTCAAAAAAATATCTCACCTTGAAACTAATTTAATACTAGGAAGAAGAGAAATGGGTCCCACCCCTTGACCAATCCATGAAACCCATATATCAATCACCAAATTAACCTCAAGTTTTTTTTCCCAAAATGGAGGTTCATTGGAAGTCTACTCCTTCGAGCTTTAACTTTGAAATTACAACTTTACAAGGTGAACGAGTATAGTACTTGCGTGACCTCTCTTATCCAACAAGAGGAGGGGTTAGACTGATTTGACACGAATTTACAACCGCTCAAAGGGGACGGCACGATTGGTTTAAATTGATTACGCATGCCCGAAGGCTTGATTTTAGATGTCCTACCAGTGGGGAGAGTCGAACCCTCACCTTCGCCTCAAGAGGCGAGAGACTCAATTGTCTGACCTAGTGCGCATGGACACCTAGTAGCATTTGACCTTGAACAGTTAAAAGAGCACCCAAATATATACCATGCATAGCATTGAAGATACCGTAATTAATATTCTACTCTTCTAACACTCTTTATCTAAAAACTCATCTCTCTCATGTCAGATGTTGCCTAGTGTAGTGGTGATATCTTGAACCTCTCTATTGAAAGTTCAGAGTTCAAGATTTATACACGGTTTCATGTGAACTCTGAAAGTGAGGATAAAAGGAGTCTAAGGATAAAAGGAGTCCCTTGAACGTGTGTGTTATTGAAAGAGTAGAGCAAAGATGGAACTCAAAATTTTTAATTTTTGAATTTTAGATCGATTATCATAGATTAATCATTATAGAAGTCCATACATTGTGGTTCAAAGGTCCACTCATTTCTAACAATGAAGGCATGCTTGTCACCTTTTGTATTCAAGAGGAAGTTCGGTAGAAGCCTGCTCTCTTTGAATGTTTCAATCGATTGAAAGTATAGGTGAAAGTGGGCTTAGCACCCATGGGAGCTTTCATATCCCACAAGGTAGGGGTGACTTGACAAACAAGCCCAAAAGCAATTCAGCTGGAAGATGCACGAAAGCTTTACAACTATTTTGAATATGGCCTTTCGCCCATAGACTATCCAAGCACAGATGAGGGGGGTGGAACCGTCATTCTCACCTCAAGAGATGAGCAGCCCAATCCGCTTCCTCGTCAGGCTCGATCATGTCACCTTTTTTATATAATGATGTTGCACAAAATCACTTCAACCATCTAGATTGCTTCACTTGAAAGAACAACCACATCATGTGGAGAATCACATTTTCTATTGTATTCAAACAGAATTGAACTCATGACCTATCAGCAAGGAGTAAGATGGGCTAACCACTTTTCCCAAATGCCTTGGTCGAGGATTACTTCCTAATCTTCTCTCTCTTAAGGTGTGGTTCATCCACCTCTTCCTAGGAATATATGACATTCTTTCCCCATTAGATTAAGCATAGTCATCAATGCTTACTTGTGGATCCTCTATCTAGCTTGGTATTGGCGATGGAGCATGTTATAAAGTTATAGGTAGGAGATTGTTGAACCACACCATTGATACACAGGAGATGGTTGAAATAGATCGTAAGAGGGAGGATTAGGGAGTAATCCTCAACCATGGCTTTTGGGGCAAGTGGTTATCCCATCACGCTCCTAACTAGGGATTGTGTGTTCATATCTCCTATAGTTCATTACATTGGTATCAGAGCCTACGAAACAAGTTTGAGAAAGGTGGATTGACCCAATGTCCTTAAGAAAAAGGTGTTTGAGCACATGTGAAAGGGTACTAAAGGAGAAGGTGGCACTTTGAGAACTCTATCCAAGAGAGATTAGGGTGTATCTCTCAATCTGTAGGTCAAATTGAGGAGTGTAAAATACCGTTGGAAAGCTCTTGGAACGAGCCTTTCTTTCCAAATCTAATAAGCTAGCTTGGAAGTGTGGTCCTTGGGGCACCTTGGGTGGCACTTGATTTGAGGATTCAAGATACCGAACATGGGTGAGAACGAGGTTCAAGATACTAAGGTTGAGAACAAGGTTCAAGACACCAAGGTTGCGAACAAGGTTCAAGAAACTATGCGAGGTTGAGGACATCAATTCACGGGGACCTAGGGAGTTGAGGAGTTGATCACCAAGGCTAGAGGGATACAAAAGCAAATTATTGAGAACAATGATCAACCAAGGGGGGAAGAATGTAATAAAGGGATAGGTAGGAGTTTGTTGAACCATACCCTTGACATGCAAGAGATGGTTGAACTATACCCTGAGAGGGAGGATTAACAAGTAATCATCAACCACGGCTTTTGGGGGTGAGTGGTTAGTCCATCACACTCCTAGCTAGGAGGTTGTGAGTTCACTGAGGCCAGAGGGATACAAGAGAAGATCATTGAGGACAATGATCAAAACAAGGGGGGAGAAATGTAATAAAGTGACAAGTGGGAGATGGATGAACCATGCCCTTGACAAATAGAAGATGGTTGAACTACACCCAAAGAAGGAGGACTAGGAAGATATCCTTAACCATGTCTTTTTGGGCAAGTGGTTAGCCCATCACACTCCTAGTTGGGATATTATGTGTTCAAATCTCCTATAGTTCATTATAGAGCACTTCCCGCATGCCCATGATTGAGGGTTCTAACCTCTATGTCACCTAAGTTGCTCAATTGAGCTTTGATACCAATGTTGGGAATTGAACTCATGACTTACCATCTAGGAATACGATGAGCTAATCATTTGCCCCAAATGCCATGGTTGAAGATTACTTCCTAATACTCTCTCTTAAGGTGATATGTATCTGGAAACTTCAATTGTGTCATTGCATTATATGTTTTATTTTTGAAGTGTACAAGGAAGAAACAATGTGACTATTGCATTTGTTAATTTGCTACCATGTGAGAGTTGTAAAAATACTTTTTTTGAAACTTATCGAATATGATTTATCTCTATAAATTTGGTTCACCTCTATGTTTATGTGTGTAATTGTACTAAGCTAGGAGCTAAATGATGTGCCATGTATGAAGGATGATTTAAGAGCCTATATACTACATAAAGGTGCACTTTGCTAGCAAGAAATGATATTGGAACACTTCATTAGTGTAGGGAGCACGTCAAGGATTATTTTTTTACCTTTTAATTGTCCCAAAAGTACAAAAATGGACAGCTTGTACTCTGGGCCACCTATAAAAATGAAGCCCTTATTGTAAGAAAAAAAAGAGAGTATTTTAGAATGATCGGTGAGGATTGAAGGAATCAAAAAGGATAGAGAAGGATAAGGGTGTAGAAGGGAGAAAGGATACAACAGAGAGTGTGTGTTAAGAACCATTAAGTATCCCATCATGCATGTCCATGTTATAGGCCCTTACTTGTTCACAAGTATGGTTTCCTTTGCTTTATACTATGCAATATTATAATATCACTTGATGGTTAGGATTCTGCTCTTGTTTTTATATCCTAGTATGTTTGATGGTAGTGAGTCGTGCATTTTTAGTAAATATGGTAGTATTTTGATGATATATTGGACTCACTAACATTCTATCGGTCTTTTTTTACTTGTATGTTGAGGAGATTACTACATCTTGGTGCATATCGGATGAATATGAACGTTTAATTAAGGTTCCAATCTTAAATTGTTTTTTGTATACAAGGGTTTATATGAAGAAGGTGAAGTTGCTAACCCATCATTGTAAGGTCAAGGTACGATAAGGAAATAGATATGTAAGTGCTATAGATTGCCAACTACAAGTAACGGAAGAAAGGAAGAAGTCTTTAGAATCAAATATTTGAATTTGGCTAATTGCTAAGGAAATACTTATCCACTAATATAGATAAGCGTTATTGATAGCCCAAACCCATACTTCTTTTTGGGATAGGAACATGGATCCAACTAGACCGTTTTGTAGCAGGAATGCCCTCTTCCTTAAGAAGTGGGTTGCCTCTCAAACCACCTTTGGGAGAAGATTCCAAGGTAATTGGATTGAAAGATAGACATTTTTTCTAGCAAGAAATTTTTTTTGTTCTCACGGCTAAGGACTAAGCCACTGCATACTCCGCCCGTTGTGGCCTAGTGAGCCCTAGCAATATTGGTGACTATGATGGGATCAATTTGTTGAAGAAGGTGTGTGGAATATTGGAAAGTGGAAGTAAAGGAAGTGTCACATGGAAAGATCCTAGTGGGAGACTAGGATAGAAAGATCCCAATGGAGGTTGCGGCATGCCCACAATGCATTTTGGTATAAGGTATTCATTGTGCATGGAAGAACAACTCAGTACCCTAGCAAGAAAAAAAAGAAGGTTAGACAAGGAATCCCCATATTCTATTTTATCCAAAAAAATATCTCACCTTGAAACTAAAACTAATTTAATACTAGGAAGAAGAGAAATGGGTCCCACCCCTTGACCAATTCATGAAACCCCTATACCAATCACCAAATTAACCTCAAGCAACTAGCTTGCTCCACATTTCACTGAACTCAAACTAATCACATCATGTAGAAAGCTAGGCAATAACAAACATTCAAATTACTCAATACTTGCCTTGGCCACTACATTTTCAAGAAATATGATCGATCTAATAGTCCACCATAAACAATCGAATTACTCAAATCCTACCTTGGCCAGTACACTTTTAAGAAAGATATTCGATCTCAAACTTAATCCCGAAGCTCATCAAAATTGACCAACCCTCAATTTCAGCACTAAGTCAGAAGAATCTACTACAAAATACTTTGATGATCAGATCAAACATGACACCAAACACTATTGCACTCCACAAAACTCAAATTTTGGAGATATCTATATAGTTACAATATGAGGAAGCAATATTCTTGGAGGAAATGGAGGACAAAGTTATATAGAACCTCCTCAAAGACATATCATTGGATTGCATTATACTAAATTTGTTGGCCATTACTATGATGATCGTGACATGCATATTTAAATGAGTTGAAATTATAGCATTTTGGATGGGAATAGAGATCTCCTCCATACGTGCATAGTTTTTTAGAACACTCTTGTTGGGGATGTAAGGGTCATGTGACCTTACCCCCATATTCATATATATACATCATATATAGAGCATTTCTTCAAGAGAGATCATTATGTGGGTTTCGAGGCTCCCACGCATGTCCGCGTGTCTCTCCTTTCTTCCCTCTCCCTCCATCTCCTTCTTCTTCCTCTTCTTCTGCACACCAAAGCCCTTCATTGGTATCAGAGCATGTTGAAGGCTTGTGTGCAACAAGCTTCAATGGAAGCTTAAGTCAGAAGGGGTAGAAGTGCAGGTCGGCATCTCTTGACAGCAGTTCAGTATTTTGGTCATAACTCGAGCTAGGAAGCTCAGATTGATGTGTTTTAAAGTTTTGTGTGTAGCTAACACAAAGGGCTACAATTTTGCAGAAGGGTGCAGAACTTGCTTAGGAGTTTTAGACTGCCGAAAATTCAAAAAACGCAAGCTGCTGTAGAAGGCGAATCTACATTCACTATGACAGCAGGTCAGTTTTGGATCATAACTTGAGTTCTATAGTTCAGAATGCGATGATTCAACTTGCTGTAGGTAGCTTGGGAAGATAGCTACAACTTTGTAGAAGAACTCAGATTGAGATTCTCAGTGCAAGGTCGCCGAAACTGCAAAATACAGAGCAGCAGTGTTTGCAAGTGAAAGTGAAATTGATAGCAGGTGCTTATTTTGTGCATATCTTGAGCTACGCACCTCCGATTGAGGTGTTCTTTATCTCGTTACGTAGCTAACAATCAGATCTTCAACTTTGGTGAAAACCAAAAGTTCAGATTCAGAGCAAAACACAGAGCAACACATTTTTTCTATAAGAACCCTAATAGCTCTTGGAAGTTGAATTTGCTTTGGAACTTCTTCGAGAGAGAATTTTTGGTATGCAAGCTCTTATTTTCAGAGCTTCAAGGCATTGTACATGTATGATCACTGTGGTAGCTCCTCCATATGAGAGTAGAGCATGATCTTGTCATATGTTTGGCATGTAAGATGACATTGTGATATAATCTTTTTTGAGGTTTATGTCATCATTGAGTTTGATCATGGATGTATAGTAGCATTGTGGTCTATATCTTGTTTATGCCACTTGGTTATGGATTTAGTTATCGGTTGCACAGAGTTCTGTGAGAGTTGATTGTGGATCTTGGTTGGTACTTGTATCTTTGTTTTCTTTGCAGGTACATGATCCAGATTGGAGCCTCAATTGCACACTTGTTTATCACCTTGATTTGCTATTCTATTAGCAAATATTCATTGATTTGATGTTATGGATGGTGATTCCCACATGATTATTTTGGTTCTAGAGTCCATTTTACAGAGGAGATGCTACCGAAATTTCATCGGCTTTTATGCTAGAAAGGAGCTCTAGTGGATCTTGAAGCTTGTGCGATAGCGTTGGATCATTGTTTATCTCCATTCATTTGGACTTGGTCACAGGTTATTTGTGATAGGTTGGACCATCTTGCAGGATTCATTCTTGAGTGGGAGGTACATCATCATTGTATTGGCATGTATTGCTATTAATTTTTGGCATATGTAGTTGCCATTATCTTTGGTTGGATTAGTGACAGGTGGTGACAGATTATTCATTGCTCTTTGGTTTTGTTTGATTGCTCAGTTTACAGGGGATACTCTGTCACATTTTTTCCGGGATTCTTTCACATCTATTTGGTCACTTTGGAGACTTGGTGAGCAGGCTTATGCTCATGGTTTTATGTGCATGCTAGATGCATGGTTATGTGACAGGTGGTTCACATGGTTTTCTTCTCCAGTGAGATATATGTGATGTGAGTTATGCATATGGATATGCAGATATCATCCTATTGGTGATAGAGTATTATTTCTAGTCTCTTGTTACATTTCTAGTCTCTTGGATTGCAAACATGGTGTCTTCTCGATTTGATGGCACTGACTTTTCGAGATAGAAAGCTCAGATGTGGCATACATTGTTCGTGCAGGTTACACATGTATGTGCATAGAGATGCACAGAGGCCTCGTGACATGCCCGGCCATGTATGGATGGATATGGATGCATTGGCCAGCTCTACTATCCGATTACAGCTTGGGGATTCTATATATGAGTCTATTATGTATGAGGGGATGAGTAGTGCATTATGGCAGAGGCTACATGATATGCATGCGAGTCCATTGACTCATGTGAGACATAGATCACATCGACGACTCAGATGTTGGCGTTGTGGTCATGAGGGCCATATTTGATGACGTTGCTCTAGGCGGATGTGACGATGATGTCAGAGACATGCATGTGATGCAGGTCAGGTAGTGGTTTCAGGAGATTCTATGGCAGTTGATTATGCTAATGATGGTGATATCACTTTCTCCTATGGTTCATCTCAGAATTCCTCTTGTTCATTAGAGAGCACACATATGGCTTGGTTGCTTGATGCATTAGCAAGTTTTCATGTTACTCCACATCATGAGTGGTTTTATCGATTCTCAGATGAGAGTCGTGGACGTGTGCACATGCCTGATGGCACGACATATGACATTGAGGGTGCAGGAGATAATGCCTTATGCTACCTAGTGGAGCATCACTTATACTCAGACATGTATGCTATGTGCCTTCATTCCCTATGAGCTTGGTTTTAGTTAGTGAGTTACAGGAGAGCAGATGTTATGCATTCCTTGGTGAGCATCATTTTCAGTTGCAATTGGGACAGCTTATGCTTGTCAGAGGTGCCAGGATTGGGCACAGATATCCACTACAGGTACTTCATGTGAGAGACATTCTCGTCTCAGTGGGAGTTCAGCCTTATGTGCGATGTGAGACTCGTCATGTTTCATTTTGTCTACCTACACATAGGTCTATTGACATTCATGATGCACATGTATGGAAGGATTCAGATGCTCAGATGGATGCACATATAGAGCATGTTTTGGATGCTCATGTTGCTTATGTAGAGCATGGTTTGATTGATCATGTGGATGCTCATTTGGATCATACTTTGGATGATCAGTTGGATGCTTTAGAGCATGATGTGGATGCTCATGTAGAGCATTGTGATGATACTCAGTTAGAGTTAGACCATCAGTTTGACCTTGGTTTTGATGTTGTGCAATTAGCTCATGTGGAGTATGATCATACACTTGGTATGGTAGAGAAGGATTGCTCTTATGGTACACAGTGTATGGTAGAGCATATTAGCTCTCAGGACGCACAACTAGACACATCCTTGGTTGATGGGATGAGTCATTTAGATGTTGATGAGTCAGTGATCATGCAGTCATTCTTGGATTCACTCATGCCAGATGTTGACACAGATATGTAAGGACATGTTGATCTTGATGATGGTGCTTTGGATGCCTTGGATAGAGGCATGGATGACATGCTTAGGTTAGCCATGATAGCACATGTTTCATCAGCATTCGGGAGTCTGATGTATGAGTTGCTATGCTCAAGATCAGACATTGCAGTTGCTATTGGAGCATTTGCACTTGGAGTTGTCAGTCGTTCGATGATTGACATAGGCATAGAGTGAGTGGGAGCTTTGCAGGAACTTCATCAGCTCTTGCATCAGTCATATGTGAGCTCGACTCTTGTCGATATGAGTCTAGAGCACTTTCAGGTGCATGGATACACCTTGTTCGAGGCAGTTGGTGTAGGCTGATATGTATGGGTAGAGATTCGGACTCTTCCTGTACTTAGTGAGGAAATCACTAGATCTATTAGGATTCTCGAGAAAACTATGAATTTGAACCCTAAACCAAGGACTCCTATTGAGAAACTTGTACAAGACGAATCCTTTAACTTGGGGAGTAAAAAGAGGGTCTCAATTATGGATTACACGTCAAAGAGTGGGATCTCACATGTTTATTCAAATTTACATTTCGAGAAGCTTCATTCCTCAATCATAAATCAACAGAATTAGGGAATATCAATGAGTTAGTACCACCCGAGGGATCAGTAGATAACTATGTAATAGGTCAACCTATAGGCTCCTTTGAGGCAGGAGATTTTGAACAACCAATAGATCTTCATCTTGAAGATATGGAAGATTATCAAAACTAGCAACACTAGCAGTAGCAACAACAATAGTAGGGTGGTCACTGAAGACCCTCCACTATGGGGATTACATATGCAAAGTTTGGAGGTTTTGGTCATGATGATCGTGATGCTGTATAGTCCTACATCATTCTTTGTATATGTTACCACTTATGGTCACATTGACCCTTAAGTGGGAGATTATTGGGGATGTAAGGGTCATGTGACCTTTGACCCATATTCATATATATACATCATATATAGAGCATTGCCTCAATAGAGATCATTATGTGGGTTTCTAGGCTCCCACGCATGTCCACGCATC
>MU260570.1:92500-97500 GCA_020310875.1 Ceratopteris richardii
GTAGAATCGACTGTTGTGAGTAACAGTTTCTGACATAGGTAACTTGTGAAGTTTATTTCTCAAGCTATACTAAAGCTTTTCAAGTGATTCAACTTGGAGGTGATGCGCAATCTCTAGGAGAAGATAAGTACAAAGTTTCATCAAAAACTTTACTCATTTGATAAGTCAATGTGAAGAAATTATGCAGCAGACTTTTCTGTATTTCACCTTCTTCACAGATTTTCTTAATTTTGATAATTTTGGAGATTGGACCTATAATTTAGTGAAGGTTTTGACTTACTCTTGATATAGAGGTGTTCTAAACTCAAGAGTAGGTTGTTCTTTTGGAGATTAACACTCTCCATCAGTGGTATCAGAGCAGGAGACATCAAAATCAAGGAAAGGAAGGTCCCGACTGCTGCAGATTCAAGAAGTTCAACATTTGAAGAACTAAGAAGTGAAAGCTTGGAGTCAAAAGGCTGAGGAGAAGTCTACTCGACATCAAGAAAGGCAAAAGGAGCCTAATTCGAAGTAAAGGTACATACATTGTTTGTAAAGCTTGAAGATTTCTATATACAGGTGGATACAAGATGGGAGATGCTCTACAGATAGAGAAATTGGATAGGGAAAACTATCCTGCATGGTCAATGAGGATGGAAGCTCATCTTATGAGCAAAGATTTGATTGGTTACATCACAGGAGAAGAAGAGAAGCCAGAGTTCAGAGATCCTAGTGTTCCAACTAGGGAAGAGTTAGCAGATCTTAAAAATTGGATGAAGAAAGATGCTCAAGCTAGGAGCATTATCTATATGGGAGTCAATGATTACTTGTTACCTCACATTAGAGGTCTTGAAAGTGCTACTGACATATGGAATGCTTTGGAGGAGCATTTCCAGAACACTACAAAGTCAAGGAAGGCATCCTTATGGGCAGAGTTTACTACCTTCAAGAAGAAGGCTTCTCAATCCATCTCAGACTATGTGACAAGGATGAAAGATATTGCAGATGCTTTAGGAGCTGTTGATGAAGACATTGAGGAAGATAAATTGGTAAGACAAATCCTTACAGGGTTGAGAGGTGATGACAAATGGAAGCCATTTATTTTGTCTACAGAACTTTCACTTGACCATTTCACTCCTGATTTAAATCAATTGTTAGGTCATATGCTAACATTTGAGCAGGATGTTAAAGGAGATGGTGACAAGAGTACAGGTCATGCAATGTATTCAAAGGATAAGAAGAAGAATAGCAAAGGAAAACAACAAGCAGGTGAAGATGAAGGAACAACTACTCAAGCCAACTTCCTAAGAGGAAGAGGAGGTGGCAAAGGTAGAGGAAGAGGCAGGAACAATAAAGATGGAGGCAAAGCTTGCTGGATTTGTGGTAAGACAAATCACTTAGCTAATGATTGTTGGCACAATACTCAGAATAATAATGGATATAGTCAAAACTATAATGCAAGAGGAAGAGGTGGCAGAAATCAAAGAGGTAATTACAGAGGTAGAGGTGGAAGGAATTACTTTGGAAGAAATGCAGGTAGAGGATTCCAAAGTCAACAATACAACAACACCTACTACAATTATGCTTCAGATCAAAAGGAAGATTCAACATTGATAATGAATGCAACTTGTGAAAGGCAGAGTGAAGATCAAAGAGTCTTCTACATTGACTCAGGGTGTAGCAATCACCTGAGTGGTAACATATCTTTGATGACTGATTTGGAAAGTAAAGTTTTTAATCATGTTGTTCAAACAGGTGACAACACAAAGCACAATGTTAAGTCAATTGGATCAGTGAAGGCCAAGGATGGAAGCACATTATTGAGTAAGGTTTTGTATGTTCCTACAATCCCTAAGAATTTGATAAGTGTAGGTCAAATTGTTGAAAAGGGATATGAAGTAAGGTTCACTAATGATGGAGTATATGTGGAAGACCCTAGCCAAGGGTATAAACAGATTGTTTCAGGAAAAAAGGAAGGAAGATTATTTACATTGAAGATTCAAGGCAATATTGGTCATGCTATGTTCACATATGGAGGACATAAGATCTCTGAGTTAGATCTTTGGCACAAGAGGCTTGGACATTTCAATGAAAGAGGTATTAAAGATATGGTTAACAATGGTTCAGTGCTTGGATTGCCTAATGTTGCAGGTCAACATATGACATACAAATGTGAGGCATGTCAATTAGGTAAGGCTCATAAACATTCTTATTCCAAGCATGATTTTATGCACTCAGAGAAGCTTGAGTTGGTACACACAGATGTGTGGGGACCATCAAAAGATTTCAGTATAAATGGATCAAGGTATTATGTGATTTATGTTGATGATGCTACTAGGTGGATCACTATCTATGTGATCAAAGATAAGTCAGAAGTGTTTAATACATTTAAACACTATCATGCATATGCAGAAAGAATTACAGGTCATAAGTTGAAGAGACTAAGGTCAGATGGAGGGGGAGAGTATTTCTCAAATGAGTTCAGTGATTATTTATGGAATGCAGGTATAAAAAGGGAAATTACTTGCAGGTACTCTCCTCAACAAAATGGTGTTGCAGAAAGGAGAAATAGAACTCTTGTTGAGTTTGCAAGATCCATGATGAAGGAGAAAAATTGCCCTAATTATTTGTGGGCTGAGGCTGTAAATACAGCCACTTATTTGGTCAATAGGTTACCATGTAAAGCCTTGCAGGGTATGACACCATATGAGGCTTGGTGGGGTAAAAGACCTACCTTGGATCATTGCAGAGTATTTGGGTGTGTGGCATATGCATATGTGCCATCACAATTAAGACACAAATTGGAACCCAAAGCTGAAAAGTATGTCTTCATTGGCTATGATGATAAGCAGATGGGCTATAGATTATGGAGTCCATCTACAAAGCAATTTATGGTTTCTAAGGATGTTACATTTGATGAACAAAGCACTTGGTATGCAGGTACAATCAACATCAATACAGATGATGAAGAAGAAGTGAGTCAAAGAAAAGGTAAATCAAAAGTTCAAATATTTGATGAGCAAGAGAATAATGAAGTGCAGGTTGAAGTGGAAGAGACACCAAGATTTGATCCTGAATGTGAAGAGCCAGAAACCTCAAGGAGTGGAGAACTCAGAAGGTCTACAAGAAATAGGTGGCAACCTACAAGGTATAGTTATGATACTTCATTTCTAGCCACAAAAGATTATGCTTACATAGTGAATACAGATGAAGACCCTTCTACATATGAAGAGGCAAAAGGTAAGGAAAAATGGGAGAGTGCTATGCAGGAAGAATATGATGCACTATTGGAGAATCAAACTTGGGATTTGGTTCCTAAACCAAATAGTCAGAAGATTATTGGATGCAAGTGGGTCTACAAGACAAAAAGGTTTGCAGATGGAAGTGTGTCTAGATACAAGGCTAGACTTGTTGTCAAAGGCTTTGCTCAGACATATGGTATTGATTATGATGAGACCTATAGTCCTGTGGCAAAAATGACAACCATAAGGACACTTATTGCTATTGCTGCATGTAAAGGTTGGAAACTATGTCAACTTGATGTGAAGAATGCTTTTTTGAATGGTTATATTTCAGATGATGTATTCATGGAGCAACCTCAAGGGTTCAGAGATAAAAGGTATCCAGATCATGTGTGCAAGCTCAAGAGAGCTTTGTATGGCTTGAAGCAGGCCCCAAGGGCATGGAACTATAGACTTGTGAAGTTCCTAAAAGAACTTGGTTTTCAGGTGTCTAAAGCAGATAGTAGCTTACTTGTCAAGGCAAGTGAAAATGGTTTCATATACATGTGCATATATGTTGATGATATAATTCTTACAGGTACAGATGAAGAAGGAATACAAAGGCTCAAGAGGCAAATGGAAAAGGAGTTCAAGATAAGTGACTTGGGAGACTTGTCATACTTCTTGGGCATGGAGATAACATATACTCAACATGGAGTATTTGTGACCCAAGAAAGGTATTTGAAGAACTTGTTAATCAAGTTTAAAATGGATGATTGCAGGGTAGCACCTACACCAATGGAGGTGAATCACAAATTGAGTAAGTATGGAGGTGAAGAATTCAAGGACATGAGACATTATCAGAGTTTGGTTGGTAGCCTTATCTATGCTACTCTAACTAGACCTGATTTATCATATGCAGTAGGAGTTTTGTCTCAATTTATGCATTGCCCAAGGAAAGAACATTGGATTGCAGGACAAAGGGTGTTGAGGTACATTAAGGGTACACTCAATGAAGGTTTGTATTATGGGTTTACCTCAGATACAAATATCAAAATTTATAGTGATGCAGATTGGGCAGGTAATCCAGATGATAGAAGATCTACATTTGGATACATGTGTTATGTGGGAGATAAACTTATCTCATGGTGTTCCAAGAAGCAACATACAGTTGCTTTATCTTCTACAGAAGCAGAGTATAAAGGCATGGTTGAAGCTGCAAAAGAAGTAATTTGGGTCAAGACATTGATGAAGAGTCTTGATATTATGCATGGAGTACCAATCATATATGGAGATAACATGAGTTCATTGTATTTAGCTGCTAATCCTGTTTTTCATGCCAGGACCAAACACATTGAGATTCAGTATCACTTTCTAAGAGAGAAAGTGATGGATAAGGAGATTGAAGTCATACATACTTCAACAAAGGATCAGATAGCTGATATGCTTACAAAGAGCTTGGATGGACCAAAGCTACAGAAGTTTAAGGACATGGCAGGTATAAAGAAGAAAGGAGAAACCTCAATTGATGATTGAGGGGGAGCTGTTGGTGCATATCAATCACCAATTGAAGATTTGGAATAAAGAAAATGGATACATTCACAAGAGTGAAGGACATGTACACATATGTATATTAGTTATAACATAGGTTACATATACTTATGTTTTGATGAGAGTTTGTACATAGATGCCTATAAATACTTTTGGAAAAATGTCGAGCATATAGAGAGCAGAAGAGAGAAGACAAAGAGAGACCATGTATGAGCATAGGAATAGAGAAATTAGTGATTGTAAATGTCA
>MU260570.1:107500-117500 GCA_020310875.1 Ceratopteris richardii
TGTAAATGTATCTATTAATGAACACTTGTATACAATCCCATTGGCATGAACAACATTGCCTAATGGTGTAGAGAGGTGTAGGCTATAGTATAGTCCTCACACACACTCAATTTCAGAGATGAGAAACTCGGGAATGATCTCTCACTACCCGCGACTTTTCATGTTCACTTTTATATGTAGTGAGTAAAGATTTGAATTCAAATTCAAATTTTGGCTCCCTATGATCAAGCTCCTACATATTAGGATATATTCCTTCAATCAAATGAGCTACTTTTCCATGACTCATTTTGGTAGGTGATTACAAAAGATTCTAAGTCAATTTGACTTTTACAATGAGATAAAGTGGTAATTAACCACTAGCATATGTTCCGATGTTTCTTCAAGTATGTGTAGACTTCAATGCATCCTTTGAGCCAAATGTGTAGGCTTGCAATTTACACCAACAGCTCCCCCTCAAGCCAAACATTTTAGCTTAAGTCTTCATCTTCAATCTTCAATTATATCCTGCAATCCAATCATGGATTTGAACCTGCAAAGTTTGGTTCCATCCAAAGCTTTAGTCAACAAATCTGCACATTGCATGTTGGTTGATACATAGGTAAGTTGAATGTCCTTGCTTATCAATTTCTCTCTCACATAATGGTAATGGACCTCTATGTGTTTGGTCCTAGCATGATAAATAGGATTAGCTGCAAGGTGAAGAGAGCTTGTATTATCTCCAAAGATAATTGGTGACCTAGTAAACAAACCCAATTTTGTATACAAAAGCTTAATCCAAATTGCTTCTTGTGTGGCATTAGCTAGTCCTCTATACTCTGCCTCTGTGGAAGACAAAGCAACATTAGGTTGCTTCTTTGAAGACAATGAAATTGGTTTGTCGCCTGCAAAAGAAATATATCCAGAAGTGCTCCTCCTATCATCCTTGCATCTTGCCCAATCTGCATCTGAATAGACTTTTATATCAATATCTGAAGTGTAAGGGGAATACAAACCATGGTTCTGTCTACCCTTGAGATATTTCAGAATTCTCTTGGCAGCCTCTAAGTGAGGTATCCTTGGCTTGTGCATAAATTGGCTTAGCACACTAACTCCATATGCAATATCTATCCTTGTTAAGGTAGCATAGTTTAAACTACCCACCATACTCTGATAACCTGTAATGTCATTGACTTCATCACCTTCATGGGCACTTAGTTTTAGGTTTACCTCCATTGGAGTGCTTGCTACTTTGGCATCCTACAAATGAAACTTCTTCAACATGTCCTGTATATACTTTTTCTGAGTAATGTATATCCTTGAATTAGTGTAGACTAATTCAAGCCCTAGAAAATACTTCAATAAACCAAGATCATTGATCTTGAACTCCTTCATCATCTGGCTTTTGATATACCTGATTCCATTGACATCATTAACTGTATAGATGATGTCATCAACATAAACACAGAGATATATTACCTCTGAATTACTTCTCTTAATGAACAGAGAAGTGTCAGCCTTGCTCATGACAAAACCTTGGTCTTGGAGATATGTAGTTAACCTGTAATTCCATGCCCTAGGTGCCTGCTTCAATCCATATAAAGCCTTTTGTAATTTGCAAACATAAGTTACCTTCTTAGGGTCCTCATAGCCAGGAGGTTGTGACATATAAACTTCCTCTGAAATCCATCCATTCAAGAAGGCATTCTTGACATCCAATTGGTACATGTTCCAATTCTTTGATGTAGCCACACTTACCAACACTCTGATTGTTGGCATCTTGGCCACATGAGAAAAAGTCTCTTCATAGTCAATGCCTTGGGTTTGTGCAAAACCCTTGGCTACCAATTTGGCTTTGTACCTATTAATTGTTGCATCAGAATTTCTTTTCAACTTATAGATCCATCTGGATCCTATTACCTTCATAGAATCCTTCTTGGGTACTAACTCCCATGTGTCATTCTCCTTGAGTGCTTCAATCTCCTCATCCATAGCTTCTTTCCATTCTGATTTGGTAATTTCTTCTTCATATGATCCTGGTTCTTCATTTGACAAATCTTTGGCAAGATAAACAAAATGTTTAGTAACAAGAGATGTATCATACCCATATCTGATAGGTTTTTTGCTTTCTCTTTGAGATATTCTGATTGATTGAGTTGAAGATTCAGGTATGTCTTCAAGCTTCTTCATCTTCATTTTGCCCTTGGACTTTCATGCCTTGAATTCTTCAAGGTTGATAGTGTCTTCATCATCTGAACTTAAGTCTTCATTCTGAGTAGGTTCCTCCTTTGCAAGTTTTGGAAATTCCTCTTCCAAATCATAGGATAGTTTAACCTTCCTGCATTCATTCTCATACCAAGAATCATTTTCATCAAAGACAACATCTCTACTTACCATGAATCCCTTATTGATGGGATTATAAAACCTGTAACCTTTTTTATTTAAATCATACCCAATAAAGATGCATTTTTCAGCCTTTGGATCTAGCTTACCTCTAATTTGAGAAGGAATGTGTACATATGCTACACATCCAAATATTTTCCAATTGTCAAGTGAGGGTCTCTTACCATGCCATGCTTCATAGGGTGTCATGCCATCAAGAGACTTAGATGGTAACCTGTTTATGAGGTAAGTGGCAGTAGAAACACTCTCTGCCCATAAATAGTTAGGTAACTTTTTCTCATTAAGCATAGATCTAGCTGTCTCAACAATTAACCTATTTCTTCTCTCAGCTACCCCATTCTGTTCAGGAGAATACCTTGTGGTTATCTCTGTTTTGATGCCTCTGTCTTGCAAGAAGTCTTCAAATTCATTGGAGAAGTACTCACCTCCTCCATCTGACCTTAGTCTTTTCAAATTCCTTCCTGTCTGGTTTTCAACTAATGCAAGATATTTCTTAAAACAATTAAATACCTCATCCTTGTGCTTCATGAAGTATAATACAGTCCATCTACTATAATCATCAATGAAAGACACATAATACCTTGATCCTGAGACTGAGGGGTCTTTGCTTGGTCCCCATACATCTGTGTGTACAAGATCTAGGTAGTCTTCATGCATGTATCCTTTCTTGGAGAAGGGTAACCTGTGAGACTTACCAAATTGACAAGCACCACACTTGTAAATCATATGTTGCTTGGATACATTAGGTATCCCAAGCACACATTGGTCCCTGCACATTTGTTTCAAGGTTCTTTCTCCTATGTGCCCTAACCTTTTGTGCCAAACCTCAAGTTCTGAAAGTGTCTGATCTTTATAACTGTATAGTGCAATGTTCTTTGTATCTTCTAACTCAAAAGCGAAAAGTCTACCTGATTTTTCTCCTTTAGCAATCCTCTTGAACCCATGTCTTGGATCCTCCACATATGCTCCATATTGATTGAATCTGACCTGCAAACCTTTCTCCACAATCTGACCAACACTCATCAAATTTTTGGTAATGGTTGGTACATAGAGTACCCTGGTCAACAAATTCTGATTACCATCACAAGTCTTAACATTTCCAACTTTAACTACTGAATGCTTTGTGTCATCACCTGTTTGGACTTGATGTTTACCTTTTGGTTCCTCAAGATCAGAGAGTAATGCTACATTGCCAGCCACATGATTTGAGCACCCTGAGTCAATGTAGAATAGGTGGTCATCATTTGTACCTGACTTTGAAGTCATGTTCATGATCAGAAGAGAGTCATCCTGCTCTTCTGTATAGTTGTTGTAGTCCTTTTTGGATTTGAATCCTCCTTGGTAGTTGCCATTGTAATTATTGTTGTAATTGTTGTTGTAATTGTTTGTTGTAGCCTTGGTGATGATTGAACCTTCCTCTTGACTGTGAGTATCCACCTCTTTGGTAGCCTCTTCCTCTCTGATTTTTGTAATTCCTGAAACACTCATCTGTAGTATGATTTGATAGACCACAAGTGTTACATGGTGATGAGTTATAGGGTATCCCCCTACCTTGCTTACCTCCTCTGCCCCTTCCTCTTGAAGATCTACCTCTCCTTGCATAGTTGGCTTGGGAGGTAGAACCTTCCTCTTCCATTTTTTTGCTCTTGCCTTTATCCTTAGACTTCTTATCAGTGTATAGGGCAGAAGAGTTATTACCTTTGGATGTATCTCCATTCTTGGTGAGCTTTGCTTCATGTGTAAATAGTTGTCCCATGAGAGTTGTAAGATCTGGAGTATGCATGTCCATGTAAAGATCCATGGCTGTGGTGAAGCTTTCCCATTTGTCATCAGCCTTGATTCCATTGATCACTTGCCTTACAATTTGTTCTTCTTCAATCTCTTCTCCTATGCTTGCTAACTGATCTGCAACATCTTTGATCTTGGTCACAAATTCTGAAACAACTTGCTTAGGTTGCTTCCTTAGTGTTGTGAATTCAATCCACAACTGATTTTTCCTAGCCCTTGTATTGGAGGAAAAATATGATGACAAGGTTTCCCAAGTTTCTTGGGATGTCTTACAATTTCTGATATGTGGTAAAAGAAAGTCAGAGATAGAGTTAAGTAAATAAGACCTTGCCAATGCATCCTTAGCACACCATGTGTTGAGCTTTTCTTGTTCTTCTTTGGTTGGCAATCCTCTTGCTTTGAATGAGGGCAATTCCTCATCTCCTGAGATGTATCCATAGAGACTCCTTCCTTGTAAGTAGGTCTTCATCCTTAGAGACCAAGCTTGGTAGTTGTTCCTGTCCAATTTATCAATAAATGAAGGAAAACCATCTCCCATTTTACCTCTATTGCTCTGATACCACTGTTGGGAAAGATGGATGGATGCTCCAAGATACTGAGTAGGTACTGCTACACCTGCTTTGTACCAACCCTCTTTTGCTTCAGACTTGATAAGTAGACCTTCTTAGCTTTCCAATAACACCAAAAATGGCCTATGTACTTTGGAGGTGATGTGTGTACTGAGATAACTTTGAAGTTCACAAACTCAAGAAAACCTTCTATTTATGTCTTGACACCTGCTGAATGTTTTACTCAGTGTGACCAGTGTTGGTGCATTTTGCCCAAGCCTACATGCTTGATATGCTTGATATGATCCTCATTTGTAAGTCACATGAGTAGTCATGTGAACACCTCTTGTAAAAGAGTTCATTTTATCTCTTGTAAATGGAAAAAGAAAAAAGGAAAAGGATGGCTTACCTCATCCATGATGTAAAAGCAAACTCGTGGCTCTAACTACCTAAAACCACGAATTTTTGAGCTGAGGGGATCTCTCTAACTTTGGGGATCACTTTTAGGTGGAGCCATTCAAATTCGAATTCAAAACTCCCTCCAAGAATAGCTATAAAAGGAGCAAGAAGGAAGAGGAGATTAGCAAGCCTTGTACGTGACCACTTCATGTAATTTTGTAGAAATTGAAGAGCTTACTCCATAGCTCTATCATTCTACTCCCATTGTGCAAAGATTCATTGCCAATGTGGTTGTAATCATATGTGAATCTATACATCTATCACCATTTACTTCTCTGTTTTGTTCTCTGCTATACTCACTCAGAGCAGTACCTTCAGAAGGTCATATCTCGAGTTATACTAATTTTTTTTTAGAGATTTAATGTTCTTTGGATAGCTCATACTGTATACTTTCTACCTATAAATTTTCATGGTCATTGGATCAATAGTTTTGAAGATATCTGCAATTTACTGCTCACTGGTCTATCTCTGCAGAGCCCCGAGAATGGCGGGCAGGTTCCATATTTTCTTAAAAGTTGTTCTCAGTGCTTAGTCCATCATTTGAAGTGTTTTAACTTGGAATAGCAAGATTGCTAAGTCTATTTGCTATGCCCAAAAGGAATTTTTCTAATTCCTTCCAGGTTGAGAGCACTGTTCATTTTTTCTAGCAGGTGTATGTCCAAAAATAGCAAGTTTTTGAGAGCTAGTCATTTCGCAACTAGTATGTCTTGACTTAAACTTTTGGGATAAATGTTCCAAAGTACTTGGCTGATATTTTGGTGGATTTAGGAAGCTCAAAGGGTCTACTAATCAACTCTGAAGTCTCAGTTGGCTGGTGTGAAGCTGGTTGTAGTGGCACCTACTCATCTTTGGATTGCATCCACCATCTCTCTTCACAGTGGTATCAGAGCATAGTCAAGCAACATGGGAGATGGATTTCCATCAACAATTGACAAATTGGATCAAAACAACTACCCGGCATGGTCTCTAATGATTGAGGCTTACCTTCAAGGGAGGAATGTATATGGATTCATATCCGGAGATGAAGCAATGCCAACCATGAGGAACAAAGGGCAACCATCACATGAAGAAGTGGAAGGACTTTTGAATTGGTGTTCGAAGGATGCACTTGCAAGGTCCTATATTTTAAACACAATCTCTGATTTTCTTTTACCTCATGTCAAGGGATGCAAGACATCAAGAGAGACCTGGAATGCACTTGCTTCTTTCTTCTCTTCCAACACTCGAGCAAGGAAGAACCAATTGTGGATGGAGTTCACAACAATGAAGAAAAGCTCGAAGCAAAATGTGATTGATTATGTCACAAAGATGAAGGAGATTTCCGGCCAACTTGGAAGCATTGGAGAGTTAATTGAAGAGGAGCAAATCATTAGAAAAATCATAAATGGAATCAAAGCAGACGACAAGTGGGAGTCATTCACAACAGCCATGGATTTATACATGGATATGCATGTACCCGACCTCAACACACTCATGGGCCAACTCTTCACTCATGAAGTAAAGATTAGCAAAGGTGGTGAGTCCTCAAGAGGTAATCAAACTTCTGCCTTATATTCTGATAAAGCTAAGGTCAAGGACAAGTCAAAGAATAGGAAGAATGAAGATGAAGGTAGCTCTTTCCAAGCAAACTTTGTAGGTAGAGGAAGAGCTAGAGGAAGAGGCAGAGGTGGAAAGCAAGGCAGGGGGAGATTCCAACCATCTCAACCTTGCAACATATGTGGCTTATCTAACCATACTACTGAAGAATGTTTTAGGAATCCAAGGAACTCAAGAGGAAGAGGATTCAATAGAGGTGGCTATGGATCAAATAGAGGCAGGTACAATGGAGGCTACAACAACAACTACTACAACAACAATTACAACAACAACAACTATCAAAGTGGTCATAGAGGAAGAAGAGATTACAATAACTATGCAGAGGACCAAAGTCAAGAAGATTCATTATTGATTATGAATCTATCAGTGAAGAAGGGTAAGGATGATGATCACATATTTTACATTGATTCGGGATGCTCAAACCATGTAGCAGGAAATGTGGCTTTACTTTCTGATTTGGAAGCTCCTCATAACAAGCATGAAGTGCAGACAGGAGATGACACAAAGCACTCAGTGGAGAAGATAGGTAATGTGAAGACATCATATGGGAATATGAACCTCTTAAGAAAAGTCTTGTATGTCCCTACAATTACCAAAAATTTAATAAGTGTTGGACAGATTGTTGAAAAAGGATTGCGGGTTAGATTCAACCGATTTGGAGCATATGTTGAAGACCCAAGGCAAGGCTTTCGAAGGATTGCCAAAGGAGAAAATATAGGAAGGCTTTTCACTTTTGAAGTGGAAGATACAAAGAACATAGCTTTGCTTATCTATGGATCTCAAACTCTTACAGAGTTGGAGATATGGCACAAAAGGCTTGCTCACATTGGTGAGAGGACACTCAAACAAATTTGCAGGGACCAAAGTGTACTTGGTTTGCCTAATATCACAAGGCAACACATGATTTATAAGTGTGAAGCTTGTCAACTTGGCAAGGTTCATAGACAACCTTTCAATAAGAAAGGATATATGTATCAAAATCCTTTGGATCTAGTGCACACGGATGTGTGGGGTCCAAGTAAGGAGCCATCTATATCAGGCTCAAGATATTATGTGTCTTTCATAGATGATTGTAGCAGGTGGACCATTCTGTTTTTCATGAAGCACAAGGATGAAGTGTTTAATTGCTTTAAGAAGTATATTGCTCTTGTTGAAAACCAAACAGGTAGGACTTTGAAACGACTCAGATTAGATGGTGGAGGAGAATACTTCTCTTTTGAATTTGATGCCTTCTTGCATGAAAGAGGAATTAAAAGGGAAGTCACTACAAGGTATACACCCGAACTCAATGGTGTAGCAGAGAGGAGGAACAGAGCTATTGTCGAAGCTACAAGGTCCATGCTCAACGAAAAGGGATTGCTGAACTACCTATGGGCAGAGGCTGTGTCGACAGCCACATATCTCATAAATAGACCTCCATCTAAGTCACTAGATGGAACCACTCCATATGAAGTGTGGAATGGAAGAAGACCTAGTCTAGAGCATTGCAAAATCTTTGGATGCTTAGCCTATGCTCACATTCCTTCTCAAGTAAGAGGGAAATTGGATCCCAAGGCAGAGAAGTGTGTATTCATTGGTTATGATCAAAACCAAAAAGGATATAGATTGTACAATCCAACCAATAAAGGATTTTCTGTGAGTAGAGATGTAATTTTTGATGAAAACAAATCATGGTTTGATGATGACAGGAAAGTGAAGCTACCATATGACTTGGATGAAGATTTTCCATCACTTCAACCAAAGGAGCCAAAGCAAATTGAAGAAAGTGATTCGGAGATTGACCTAGAAGACTTGGAAAGACTAAAGCTATGGAAGAACAAAGGTAAAGCAAAGATGCAGGATGCTACATATGGACCCAAGAGCTCACATCAACCACTAAGAAAGTCTTCAAGGGAGAAGAAGAAACCAGAGAGGTTTGGTTATGATACTTCTTTGGTCACCAAGCACTCAATCTACATTGCAAAAGATTCAACCAATGAAGAGCCTACCACATTTGAAGAAGCACAAAGCAAGAAAGCTTGGAGAGATGCAATGGATGAAGAAATGGACGCCTTGAAGGAGAATGACACTTGGGAGCTTGTACCTAACAAGCCATCTATGAAGATAATCGGATCTCGATGGATATACAAAATCAAGAGGAATTGAGATGGAAGCATAAATAGACACAAAGCAAGGTTAGTTGCCAAAGGGTTTGCTCAAACCCATGGTATTGATTATGAGGAGACTTTCTCTCCTGTTGCAAAAATGCCTACAATTAGGGTTCTCATTAGTCTTGCTGCATCTAGAAATTGTAATCTCTATCAACTTGATGTAAAGAATGCTTTCTTGAATGGATGGATTTCTGAGGAAGTGTATATGGCACAACCTCCTGGATATGAGGATGCACATCATCCTAACTATGTATGCAAACTAAAGAAAGCTCTGTATGGATTGAAGCAAGCTCCAAGAGCTTGGAATTTCAGATTGGTGACTTATTTGCAAGACCAAGGATTCAAAGCTAGCAAGGCGGATACCTCTTTGTTCATAAAGATGAATGGATTTGAAGTGATCTATTTATGTGTGTATGTTGATGATATTATTATCACAGGCAATGATCTTGAAGGAATCAAACAGGTAAAGAGTCAAATGAAGGAGGAGTTCAAAATAAGTGACCTCGGACCACTCACTTATTTTCTTGGATTGGAGTTGATTTACACAGATTCAGGTATATACATCACACAAAGAAAGTATGTCCATGACATGCTCATCAAGTTCAAGATGGAAAATACCAAGTGTGCAGGTACACCTATGGAGCAAAATCATAAGCTTAGTGCTTATGAAGGAGAGCCAATTGAAAACATCACAAGCTATCAAAGCTTGGTTGGAAGTTTGAACTATGCAACACTCACAAGGGTGGATATATGCTATAGTGTTAGCATATTGAGTCAGCTTATGCATAAGCCGAGAAGACCACATATGGAAGCGGCCAAGAGAGTCCTCAAGTACCTAAAGGGGACTATGAATGAACGTTTGTTTTATTCATTTACTTCAGATATTGAGCTAAAGGTCTAGTCAGATGTAGATTGGGCCGGATCTAGAGATGATAGAAGAAGCACATCCGGGTATATATCATTTGCACGTTCAAAAATCATTTCTTGGTCATCAAAGAAGCAACCAACCGTGGCATTATCTTCTACCGAAGCCGAATATAGAGGTTTGGCTAATGCAACCCAAGAAATCATGTGGTTAAA
>MU260570.1:135000-165000 GCA_020310875.1 Ceratopteris richardii
TCCCCGAGAAGTCCAGGATGCATCAAGGATGTCAAAGGAAGGTCACATACAAAGTTTCAAAGAAATCAAGAAAGTCCATGGTAGCGGTCAAAGCTGGTCAAAGCTAGTCAAAGTTGGGAAATTAGGGCAAAAATTTCATTGTCACCAAATTAGATGAAAATTCATATACTTGTAAAGATTGTCAAAGGCAGTCTATAGCCCAAATTTCAGCAGAAAATGGATTTTGTAGCACATTGATATGCTATGTTCATTTTATAAAAATGTAATTTTTCTAGTTTGACCCTACCAATTCTTGTATAGAAATTTTGTTGGAGCAAACCAATCACAAATTGGTGATTATATAGATCTTGGAGAATGCTTATGGTCAGAATGAAGCAAAGGAAGACATTTGCAAAAAATGAAGAAGAAGTCAGAATGTTGTCTTGTACACATATGTACATATAAGTGAAGAATCTTGTAAGCTACCATAATTAAATCCTTAGGATGATAAGGAGTAGAGTCATAGACGCGAGATGAGTTCAAAGTCATGTATATATAAGATAATTATGACAAGAAATGTATGAGAGAAAGTAATAGAGTCATTTTGTAGATGACAATTTTGAGGAAGATGTGTAGAGAGTTTTTTCCCAGAAAATAGCGACGGGTTTTTCTCTGAGTGCTCTCTGTCTGATCATGTGGATCAGAAATCCTTTTGTACACATCTAATTGAGAAGCTAATGAAGCTATGTCTAGAGTTTCAGAATCTAATTCCTCTCCTACTGTGAGAATGATCATTAGGAACATTCATATGTAGAATGTGAGAACTGAAGCCAAAAGTAGCGCACTTTTCCGTCTCAGTATTTTGATCAGATCTGAGTGTATACTGTAAAGTTTTTGATGAGTGAGCACTTAAAATTTAAGTTAGAAGATGAGGAAGCTATGGCTAAAAGCATTTAGCAAAACGGGTTCCAGATTGGGAGAAATCAAGTTAAGAAGTTGGCTATGTCGAAGGCGCAACTTCTGAGAGTCATTTTCTGACATGTATTTGATCTTAATGATCAAATTAAATTTTTGGTGATTAGTTTTGAGAACTAATAGCTAGTATGATTGCGCAAAGGTATTGCTAATACTTGTGCATCATTTACTTGAAGAAATTTGAAGATTTGTGCAGGTAAAGAAGTTGATATCTGAAGCAGACTTTCTGAAGTTGACACTTCTTCACTCAGAGAAGTGTTGCTTGAAGTTTTGAAAAAAGGAACATTGTTTGTGTAAAGTTTGGTTTATAGCTGACATAGAAGTGTTCTTAAGTCAGTGTAGATCAAACCTTTGGAGATTAAAAGGTCTCCAACAGTGGTATCAGAGCTAAAGGTGAAGTACAAGAGAAGAAAAGATAATCGAAGTTCCGACTGGTGCAGATATTGAAGATCTTTCAAATCAAAGGAGGATAAAGACAAATTATTGAAGATAACTTGCAGAGGTTCATAGTACAAGTTCGAAAGAATCAAGAAGGACAAAGAATATATCAAAGGTACACTTTCTCTTCATAAACCATAGTAATTGCAGATACAGAAAGTTAAGGATGGGAGAAAGCTTGCAAATTGATAAGCTAGATAGGGAGAACTATCCAGCATGGTCCATGAGGATGGAAGCACACCTCATGAGCAAAGACCTTATAGCATTTATTACAGGAGATGAAGAAAAACCTGAGTTTGCAGATCCTAGTATTCCTACTAGGGAAGAGCTTGCAATGTTGAAGACTTGGATGAGAAAGGATGCTCAAGCAAGGAGTATCATTTACATGGCTGTAAATGATTATCTTTTACCTCACATCAGAGGTTTGGAAAGTGCTACAGATGTTTGGAATGCCTTGGAAGAGCATTTCCAAAATACTACTAAGTCAAGGAAGTCCTCACTATGGGCTGAGTTCACAACATTCAAGAAGAAGAGCTCACAATCAATTTCAGATTATGTAGCAAGGATGAAAGATATTGCAGATAGCTTGGGAGCAGTGGATGAAGACATTGAAGAGGAAAAGTTGGTAAGACAAATACTTACAGGTCTAAGAGGAGATGAGAAGTGGAAGCCTTTTATATTGTCCATAGAATTGTCACTTGATCACTTTACTCCTGATCTTAATCAATTGCTAGGACACATGCTAACCTTTGAGCAGGATCTTAAAGGAGACAATGATAGAAGTACAAGTCAAGCTATGTACTCCAAAGACAAGAAAAAGAATGGCAAGGGAAAGCAATCAAATGATGATGAAGGGAATTCAAATCAAGCTAACTTCACAAAAGGGAAGACAAATTTCAGAGGTAAAGGAAGAGGAGGTAAGAACAAAGATAATGCTAAAGCTTGTTGGATTTGTGGCAGAACAAATCATTTGGCAAATGATTGTTGGTATAACAATCAAAGTGGAGGATACAACAATCAGAATTATAGTCAAAGAGGTAGAGGAGGCAGAAACCAAAGAGGTAATTTCAGAGGAAGAGGTGGTAGGACATCATATGGTAGAGGAGGTGGAAGAAACTTCCAATCTCAGTCCTACAACAATAATTATTACAATTATGCATCAGATCAGAAGGATGACATGACTCTTATCTTGAATGCAACTCATGAATTAATGGGAGATGATCAAAGAGTGTTTTATATTGACTCAGGGTGCAGCAACCATCTGAGTGGGAATCTATCCTTGATGACTGATATGGAAGCAAGGGTGAATGGACATACAGTTCAAACAGGTGACAATACCAAACATAAAGTGGAGAGCATTGGATCAGTGAAGACAAAGAGTGGAAGTACACTTCTGAGTAAGGTACTTTATGTTCCTACTATTCCTAAAAATTTGATAAGTGTAGGGCAAATTGTGGAGAAAGGATATGAAGTAAGATTCACAAATGATGGTGTCTATGTACAAGATCCAAATCAGGGATATAGAACCATAATTGCAGGTAAAAAGGAAGGAAGATTGTTCACTCTCAAGGTCCAAGGTAATGTGGGACATGCATTGTTTACCTATGGAGGTCAAAAGGTATCTGAATTAGACCTATGGCATAAAAGGCTAGGTCATTTCAATGAGAGAGCTATAAAGGAGATGTCAAAGAATCAGGTGGTGCTTGGATTGCCAAACATTGAAGGGCAACATATGGTGTACAAGTGTGAAGCTTGTCAATTAGGTAAAGCACATAAAAGTTCTTATAACAAATCAGGGTACAAGTATTCAAATATGCTTGAATTGGTTCATACAGATGTATGGGGTCCCTCAAAGGACTATAGCATAAATGGATCCAGATATTATGTGTTGTTTGTTGATGATGCAACCAGGTGGATTACTTTGTATGTAATCAAGGACAAATCAGAAGTCTTTAAGACATTCAAACATTTCCATGCTTATGCAGAAAGGATCACAGGACAAAAGCTAAAGAGGTTAAGATCAGATGGAGGGGGAGAGTATTTCTCTAAAGAGTTTGATGATTATTTGTGGAATGCAGGTATCAAAAGAGAAGTAACTTGCAGGTACTCCCCTCAACAGAATGGAGTAGCAGAAAGGAGGAATAGGACTCTTGTAGAATTTGCAAGAGCCATGATGAAGGAAAAGAATTGTCCAAATTACTTATGGGCAGAGGCCATTAACACTGCAACATACCTTGTGAATAGGTTGCCTTGCAAAGCTTTGGATGGAGGAACCCCTTATGAAGCATGGTGGGGTAAGAAACCTAGTCTTGATCATTGTAAAGTATTTGGATGTATTGCATATGCTTATGTTCCTTCACAATTAAGACATAAGCTAGAACCAAAAGCAGAGAAGTATGTGTTTATTGGATATGATGATAGACAGATGGGTTACAGGTTGTGGAGTCCATCCACAAAGCAATTTCTTGTTACTAAAGATGTGACATTTGATGAGCAAAACACATGGTATACAGGATCACCAAATGAGTATACAGGTGTTGAAGAAGTTCAAAGGAAAGGAAAGGCAAAGGTAAAAGTTTGTGAAGAAATTGTTGATGAAGTTGACTCTAGATGTAGAGTGCAGGATCATGTAGAAGAAGGGCCAAGATTTGATCCAGAATCAAATGAGGCTGAAACTTCAAGAAGTGCAGAAATCAGAAGATCTACAAGAGAAAGGAAAGAGCCTATAAGGTATAGTTATGATACATCTTTCCTAACAACAAAAGATTATGCCTACATTGTGAAAACAGAAGAAGATCCAACCACTTATGAAGAAGCCAAAGGTAAACAGAATTGGGAGAAGGCAATGCAAGAAGAGTATGATGCTCTACTTGAAAATGAAACTTGGGAGTTAGTACCAAGACCAAAGAATCAGAAGGTCATTGGATGCAAGTGGGTATATAAAACAAAGAGGTTTGCAGATGGTAAGGTGTCTAGATATAAGGCTAGACTTGTGGTCAAAGGTTATGCCCAAACTTATGGGGTAGATTATGATGAAACCTTTAGTCCTGTTGCTAAGATGTCTACAATTAGGACATTGATTGCTATTGCTGCTTGCAAAGGATGGAAATTATCACAATTGGATGTGAAGAATGCATTTCTTAATGGTTACATTGCAGATGAAGTATATATGGAACAACCAGAAGGCTTCATGAAATCAATTGGATCAGATTATGTGTGTAAGCTCAAGAGAGCTTTATATGGGTTGAAGCAAGCCCCAAGAGCTTGGAATTACAGATTAGTCAAGTTCTTGAATGAATGTGGATTTCAAGCATCAAAGGCAGATAGTAGCTTGCTAGTGAAGGCAAGTGAAAATGGATACATTTACATGTGCATTTATGTTGATGATATTATTGTTACAGGAACAGATGCTCAAGGAATCAATGAACTCAAGAAGCAAATAGAGAAGGAGTTTAAGATAAGTGACTTGGGAAACTTATCTTATTTTCTAGGAATGCAGATTGTGTATACTCAACATGGAGTATATATTTCACAAGAAAGATATTTGAAGAATCTTCTAGCCAAGTTTAACATGGAAGATTGCAAGACCTCAACTACACCATTGGAGGTAAATCATAAATTAAGCAGGTATGGAGGTGAAGAGTTCAATGACATGAAGAAATATCAGAGTTTGGTAGGTAGTCTAATCTATGCTACCTTGACAAGGCCAGATCTATCATATGCAGTAGGTGTGTTGTCACAATTTATGCATTGTCCAAAGAAGACTCATTGGATTGCAGCCCAAAGGGTACTCAGATATATCAAAGGAACCCTAAGTGAAGGTTTGTACTATGGTTTCACTTCTGACACAAGAATCAAAGTGTTTAGTGATGCAGATTGGGCAGGTGACTCAGATGATAGAAGGTCTACTCATGGATATCTATGTTATGTTGGAGATAAGCTAGTATCTTGGTGTTCAAAGAAGCAACATACAGTTGCTTTATCATCCACAGAAGCCGAGTATAAGGGAATGGTAGAAGCTGCAAAAGAAGTCATATGGTTGAAGACCTTGATGAAAAGTTTTGAGATTGATCATAGTACTCCAATAATTTTTGGAGACAATATGAGTTCTTTGTATTTGGCAGCTAACCCTGTTTTTCATGCCAGGACTAAGCATATAGAGATACAGTATCATTTCTTGAGGGAAAAGGTACTTGATAAAGAGATTGAAGTGATGTACACTCCAACAAAAGAACAAGTGGCAGATATGATGACAAAAAGCTTGGATGGACCTAAGCTAAAGAGATTCAAGGAGATGGCAGGAGTGAAGAAGAATGGAATAATCACAATTAGTGATTGAGGGGGAGCTGTTGGAGCAAACCAATCACAAATTGGTGATTATACAGATCTTGGAGAATGCTTATGGTCAGAATGAAGCAAAGGAAGACATTTGCAAAAAATGAAGAAGAAGTCAGAATGTTGTCTTGTACACATATGTACATATAAGTGAAGAATCTTGTAAGCTACCATAATTAAATCCTTAGGATGATAAGGAGTAGAGTCATAGACGCGAGATGAGTTCAAAGTCATGTATATATAAGATAATTATGACAAGAAATGTATGAGAGAAAGTAATAGAGTCATTTTGTAGATGACAATTTTGAGGAAGATGTGTAGAGAGTTTTTTCCCAGAAAATAGCGACGGGTTTTTCTCTGAGTGCTCTCTGTCTGATCATGTGGATCAGAAATCCTTTTGTACACATCTAATTGAGAAGCTAATGAAGCTATGTCTAGAGTTTCAGAATCTAATTCCTCTCCTACTGTGAGAATGATCATTAGGAACATTCATATGTAGAATGTGAGAACTGAAGCCAAAAGTAGCGCACTTTTCCGTCTCAGTATTTTGATCAGATCTGAGTGTATACTGTAAAGCTTTTGATGAGTGAGCACTTAAAATTTAAGTTAGAAGATGAGGAAGCTATGGCTAAAAGCATTTAGCAAAACGGGTTCCAGATTGGGAGAAATCAAGTTAAGAAGTTGGCTATGTCGAAGGCGCAACTTCTGAGAGTCATTTTCTGACATGTATTTGATCTTAATGATCAAATTAAATTTTTGGTGATTAGTTTTGAGAACTAATAGCTAGTATGATTGCGCAAAGGTATTGCTAATACTTGTGCATCATTTACTTGAAGAAATTTGAAGATTTGTGCAGGTAAAGAAGTTGATATCTGAAGCAGACTTTCTGAAGTTGACACTTCTTCACTCAGAGAAGTGTTGCTTGAAGTTTTGAAAAAAGGAACATTGTTTGTGTAAAGTTTGGTTTATAGCTGACATAGAAGTGTTCTTAAGTCAGTGTAGATCAAACCTTTGGAGATTAAAAGGTCTCCAACAAATTTATGTTAGCCATATGGTTTGGCATGTATGAAGATCATATGTGGCTACATATTTGTACAAATTTTCAAGGCTATCAGAGCTTCCTAGATACCTTAATGCCACCTTGCAAGCTTCCAAATGTAGTCAAACTTGTACAAGGGAGATTCAGATGGGAGTTTTTTCTGCATATTCCTGAAGGAGATCTTTGGAAACATAGTCCTAAAAAGTTTCATCTTCATCAAATCCTATTTGGAGGGTCAAAGAGTACAAATTCCAGTTTTCAGGATCACCGCAGTTTTCTAGTTTAAGCAAGTTGAAGGGTTGAAGGGCCACCACATGGCGAAAGCTGATTGAGCCATGTTGTACGATCAAGATGAGCTCATATTCAAGGGTGGAGATGCACTTATGCTTAAAGCAAGGAGGATCCACGAGTTTTTCCATAAAAGAAGACTTTTTTTACAATCAAAGATCAATAATGCAGTGTTTCTCCAAAAATAGTGGCTTATCTTATCCGAATTGATGTCAGCACTGATCCGACGGTCCAGATCATCCCCAGATCCAATGGTGGAGAATGAGGGCGCCTAAATTTCACTCCTTTACACTAGATTTGATAGAAAGAACAATTCCAAGCCCTTGATTTGATTAATCAAATGGTTGTAATCGAAAGTAGTGATCCTAGAGTTGAGAGTTGATTTCTCTAGATCCAAGGGCCCAAATTCATTCAAAAAACTATATAAACCCCCCTCCAAACTCCTATAGCATCATTGTTAGGCATCCATAGGGCTCATGCTAGCTTACGGTTTCCTTGAGACGATCACCCTCGGTTGAGCGAGTGAGGATCCAAGGTGAGCTAGTATGAGTATAGAACCTAGTTTCAAATTTAAGTTAGAATTCCAATCTAGGATAGGCTCTTGAAACCAGCATCTCTATCTTGACTCACCCTCGGTGGAGCGTGTGAGTGAGTTAGAGCTGATTTTAACGAGTCTTAGACTTCTTTAGTTAGACGTTACGAGCCTAGACAGACATAGGGTCACTGGAGTGGAACTCACCTTCTTACGTGTGACATTCGGTTGAACTGTCATGGTTTGAGGGTCGGAACCACCTTTGATCAAAAGACTACTTAGCATGACGTACCACGACGATCTTTTACATGTAACTTAGTTCAAATTCTTTTAATTCATGTCACTTGTCACTTGTCTCGTCACCTCTCTGAGTCTCTTAAGTATTTTTACATGTCTTCTATTTCTTCTATGTGTGAGAAGGCTCCGCAGTATTGCGTTGAACCAGTGAGGATGTTTCTTTGAGCTTGTGAGTAAAATCCATCATCATAATTCACTTGCATGCATATAATCCATACAAATCCATACATATTTATTAGTTTCTGAAAGTGTATAAGAAGCTCCAATATTGGACCATTCTTCCTTTCGAAACTGATTTATGTGTAAGGATTCCATCTATTCACGTCATGCATACATATCATCCAAAGAAGACTATGCATATGAATTAGAATTAGGAAGTGTTTAAGAAGCTCCTTCAATGGACCATTCTTTCTTCCAAATTTGATTCGTGTGTATGGTTCTCTTTCATTCTTATCATTCATGTTCATAAATCTAACTTGCACTCCTACTTTCCCATTCCCATAATCATTTCAACATCTCTCTCTTCTCCATACTCAACATTAATTTCACTTTCATATCCTTAAACCATCCAACATTCATTAGCTTCATACACCCTGTGTGTGCCACGACCGGACCCGATCCACCCGGATTGCGATCACCTCCACATTTGAACCCGACGTGAAACGCTTCGTGGCATTTGCTTGTGATCTTGTTGGGAGGTTGTGATCCATATCCTTTGTTTCATATTTTTCATCCTCATCATATCATCATCATCAGTCTTGAGTGTTGCACTTGATTTCTCACAGTATCGTGCACATCTTCGTCGTGAAGTAAACGCATTTGTGAGAGATCTAGAGCATCGTGCATCACTTGTTTATTCACATAAGATGGAGGAAGGATTCAAATCCCTTATTGTTGAGAAACAAGGCCAAAGAATAGTCTCTTCTATGTTGAGAGAGAAGGGAAAATTCAATGGCATCAACATCACAAGCTACTTAGATTTGTTTGAAGAGCAAGCTATGATTTTTGGTCTTCCCGAAGATCTTTTGATATCATTCTTTGAACGAATTGTTGATAGCTCTATCATAAACCGTGTCACTCAATATGATAGTCTTCCTTGGAGTGATTTTAGAAAGTGTTGCGAACATTTGTTTTATGTAGGGTACAAGTTTCAAATTATGTAAATACCTTTGGGAAGTCTTCAAATACTTCAAGAAGGCTCATATTATTCATAAAATGTAGCAAAAATACCACGTGAGTTCTAGAACATGGTGAGTCAAATTAGTGAGTCACAAGGGAGCTTCAGTGGTGTCCTAGTGGAAGGTCGATGTGGCTAGTTATCAAAGTCCATCAATACTTTGCTTATTTGAGCACTTGAGTCATGTAATACCTCCATCCAAGTGTCTACCACAAATTTAGATGTATTAGGAAGGTTTTAGATTAGTTTCCCATGCTATAAAAAGAGGAGAAAAGTCGTGATCTTGTGGGATGTCCAAGAGAGTCAATTGTGTATCTCTACACTGCTGTAGTTTTGTATGCAGAGATTGCAGAGCTTGTATCTCCCTCATTATATATCCAAATTACATGTTTGATAGCTCATTGGAAAGCTCTTACTGTCTACTTTCTCCTGTAAATTTTCATAATCATTGGATTTGTGAGCTGAGAGCAATACTCTCTGCAAGTAGTGTGTGTTCTCTGTTTTTTATCCCTGCTGAAGGTCTCCATTAAACCTCAAACTTGCAGAGGTCATATCTCCTTGTGTATGTATCCAAATCATGTGTTCTTTGGCTTGTTAGAAATCTCTTTAAGTCTATTTGTATTCTGCAAAGTTTCAAAGTCATTGGAGTTGTGAGTTAAGAGCAGTAGTCTCTGCAAGTGATATGTGTCCTCAGGTTCATCTCTGTTTCAAGGTCTCCATTAAAGCTGCATATTGCATAGGTCATAGCTCATTGTGTATTTATCCATTTGAGGTGTTCTATATCTTGTTGGAAAGCTCTTAGAGTCTAGTTTATGTGTGTGAAACAGTTTTGGAAAATTCCAAGAGAGTAAAGAGAAATTTGCTCTGCAAGAAAATTAGTCTGTGCATACAAGTTTGTGAAAAAGTCAACTAGGTCCTGTTGGGTTTCACCTACTTCTACCTGTACTTTGGAGATCAATAAACTCCAACATTGGTATCAGAGCAAGTACTTGGAGGCTTGGAGAAGGTTATCATACCTTAATGAAGAATTTGAAGCTATCAAAGAAGCAGTTCATCATCAACACTACACAAAGGTAGAAGAAGATTGCAAGGAGGCATCTGAAGCAACACCCAAACAAAGAAAGGTGCACATACCTCATTTACAAGGTAAATATTATATTTCTTCTCATCACACACATTGGAAAGGAGGCTTAAAGGAGGAAGCTTAGCATTTGTATTATGGGAGACCAACATGCACAAATAGAGAAGCTTGATAAGACCAATTATCAGGCATGGAAGTTTAGAATCACAACATACTTGCAAGGTAGAGGCTTGTATGGTTTGATTGACGGCACAGATATCAAACCCACATTACCAGAGGACCCAAATCAACAACAATTGAGGGAGTTTAGACTTTGGAATGAGAGAGATAAAAGGGTTATATTCATTTTATCACAAAATATTCAAGATTCAATGGTAGGACACATACAAGATCTAGACACAAGTAGAGATGTTTGGCTTGCATTGGAAAGGTTGTATGCTACAGGTACAAGAGCAAGGAAGATTCAACTCAAAAATGAGTTGAATAACATAAAGAAAGATACAAGGACATCGGTCAATGATTACATATTGAAAGTTAAAGAGATTGTAGATCAACTAGGATCAATTCAAGCTCATGTGGAGGACGACGACTTGGTTGCACATACTCTCAACGGACTCAAAGATGATGAGAGATGGAAACCCTTCATTACTTCAGTTTATGTCAGAGGAGAATTACCAGATTTTGATCAACTTATTGCCCTCATGGTCACGGAGGAGATGAATCTAAATGGTTCTACTTCAAATAAAAAAGGATCTCAAGGACAAGCTCTTTATGTAGGATCATCAAGAGGTGGAAACAGAGGTGGAAGAGGTTCAAATAGAGGTCGAGGAAGAAGGAGCGAAGATCAAAGGACTTCAAGTGGCTTCTTCAACACAAGAGGAAGAGGAAGATAAGCGCTAGAGGTACAAGAGGCTACTACAACTACAACCAAAGACAAAGGAGTGAAGATAATAAGAACAATTGCTATATATGTGGAAGGTATGGACACTATGCCAAAGATTGTTATCAAAATGAAAATAATCAAGGTGGTAATCAAAGAGGAGGCTATTCAAGAAGAGGTAAACAACAAGGAAATTATGCAGTTGAAGGTAAAAGTGATGATTATGATTCGCTTCTAATGATGAATGTTGAAACTAAGATGAATTGCAATAGCGATGTATGGTATGTAGATAGTGGTTGTTCTAATCACATGTCTCATGATGCTTCATGGTTTTCTAATATGCATAATCCGTCATGTAAAGGTCATGTTGAAACAGGAGATGATACAACACATAAGATTATGCAGGTTGGAGATGTTGTTATGCAGGATAAGAGCAAGACAAATTGCTTGAAGGATGTACTTTATGTGCCAACGATCACTAAGAATTTGATGTGGGTTGGTCAAATGGTAGAAAAAGGTCTACAAGTGAGATTCAATCATGCAGGTTGCTTCATTGAGGATCCAAAGCAAAGGAGGTTAATTGCTAGAGGTCAAAAACAAGGTAGATTATTTACATTCAAGGTAAACCCAAATCATACAAACTATTTCTCTTATGGTATGCATCGAATAGCAGAGCTTGATCTATGGCACAAAAGGATTGGACACATGAATGTACACAGGTTAAAGGAGCTATCAAAGAAGAGGATTGTTGAAGGATTACCTAATCTTACTAAGCAACATATGGTGCATCTTTGTGAAGCATGTCAAATGGGTAAGAAGAGTAGACAACCTTTCAAGCATTCAAGCTATGTAAGTGATGGTTTGCTAGATCTCATACACACAGATGTGTGGGGACCTACTAAAGAGGTATCCTTGGTTGGTAATAAGTACTATGTATCATTCATTGACGATCATAGTAGAATGACATTTGTGTATTTTATTAAACATAAGAGTGAGGTCTTTGATTGTTTCAAGAAGTTCAAATCATATGTCGAAAAGCAAACAGGAAGGTATATTAAGAAGCTAAGATCCGATGGAGGAGGAGAGTATTTCTCTCAAGATTTTACTAATTTTTTGTATGATGAAGGTATCAAAAGAGAAGTTACATGCAGGTATACTCCACAACAAAATGGAGTCGCAGAAAGAAGAAACAGAATCATAGCAGAAGCATCTAGAAGCATGCTTAATGATATGTGTTTGCCTAATTATTTTTGGGTTGAAGCTGTTAGCACAAGTGTTTACATTATGAATAGAGTTCCGACTGCTGGAGTTCATCATTTGACACCATATGAGGTATGGCATGGAAGGAAACCAAGTGTAAGTCATTTGAAAGTATTTGGTTGTGTATGTTATGTACATGTACCTAGTGAGGTGAGATCTAAACTTGATGCGAAATCAGAAAAATGTATATTTATTGGTTATGCAGATACTCAAAGAGGATATAGACGCTATAATCCTCATACCAATAAGGTTGTTGTGTCAAGAGATGTAAACTTTGATGAATCACTTTCATGGTATGCAGATAAGAATTGTTTGCAGGTCATGGATGAAAATGAAGAAGGTGTGGTTGAAGGAGATGAATGCATAGTTCAGCCATCAGGAAGTTTAAATGATGAAAGGAGTGGTTTAGATGAAGAAAGAGGATCACCTTTCAATGGAAGATTAAGGCAAGAGTCACCTCCAAGTGTTAAAAGTAAAGGTAAACTCAAACTTGTTGAAGTTAATGATAAAGGAGAGGAAATTAGTGATGTATGTGAGTATGGAGAATCATCAAAGATTCCTAATAAGAAAGGAAGAGCATCTACATTGGAGGTAAGAAGAACTTCAAGAGTAAGTAAGCAACCTCAAAGGTATACTTATGAATCTTTCATGAATACTCATTATGCTTTTATGACAAAAGTTGAGTAGGAAAATGAACCCACATGTTATGATGAGGCCAAAGGAGATGAAAAGTGGGAGAAAGCAATGAGAGAAGAAATGGAAGCACTACAGGATAACAAGACTTGGAATTTAGTTCCAAGTACACCAAAGCAAAAGGTAATTGGTTGCAAGTGGGTTTTTAAGATTAAAAGAAATAGTGATGGTAGTGTGTCTAGATATAAGGCTAGACTTGTAGCAAAAGGATATAATCAAACTCAAGGTGTGGACTATGAGGAAACATTTAGTCCAGTAGCAAATATGGCAACGGTGAGAACTTTTTTGGCTTTAGCTGCAAGTAAAAGGTGGAATATATATCAACTCGATATAAAGAATGCCTTTCTTAATGGTGAGTTAAATGAAGAAGTGTATATGTCACAACCAGATGGTTATGTGGATGCAAAATGTCCTAATCATGTATGCAGGTTAAAGAAGGCATTGTATGGTCTTAAGCAGGCACCAAGGGCATGGAATGCAAGGTTGGTAAAGTATCTTATGCTGCAAGGATACACAGCGAGTCATGCTGATCCTTCACTTTATGTAAAACATGTAGATGGCATGTGTGTCTATGTATGCATTTATGTGGATGACTTGTTGATTACAGGGAATGATGCAAAAGCAATTGATGAGATAAAAGGTAATTTGGGAAAGGAATTTAAAATTTTAGATCTTGGTTTGCTCAGATACTTTCTTGGGATTGAAATTGTGTATAGCGATGAAGGTATGTGGTTGATACAAAGAAAGTATATATGTGATATGCTGAAAAGGTTTGGTATGCAGGAATGTAAATTTGTTTCTACTCCAATGGAATGTAATGTAAAGCTAAGCACAAAGGAAGGTGATGAGTTGCATGATATGAATGTATATAGATCCATGGTAGGATCTTTGATTTATGCAACAAAAACTAGACCTGATATATGTTATGCAGTGGGAGTATTGTCACAGTTTATGCATGAACCTAGAGTACCTCATATGCATGCAGCGAAAAGAGTGCTTAGGTATTTGAAAGGTACCATGAACGAAGGATTATTTTATAGTCATGATGCTGATCTAACTCTTAAAGTCTTTAGTGATGCAGATTGGGCTGGAAGCAAAGATGACAGAAGATCCACAAGTGGATATGTGGTAATAGCAGGAAACAAGACATTAACATGGAGTTCAAAGAAACAGCCTACAGTTGCTTTATCTTCTACAGAGGCTGAGTATAGAGGTTTAGCATTGGCTACTACTGAGGTTATGTGGTTTAAAAAGTTGTTTCATGACTTGAATGTGCAGGTTGATGTACCACTGATATATGGGGATAACTTGAGCAACATTCATATGACCTCAAATCCTATTTTTCATGCTAGAACAAAGCATATAGAGGTTCACTATCATTATGTTCGAGAGAAGGCCATGAACAATGAAGTGCAGGTTTCTTTTGTTGGAACAAAGGATCAAGTTGCAGATATCTTCACCAAATCCTTGGATGGACCAAAGCTTCAAAGATTCAACTATATTCTTGGCATGAAGGAAATACCCTTTGAAACTTGAGGGGGAGAATGTTGCGAACATTTGTTTTATGTAGGGTACAAGTTTCAAATTATGTAAATACCTTTGGGAAGTCTTCAAATACTTCAAGAAGGCTCATATTATTCATAAAATGTAGCAAAAATACCACGTGAGTTCTAGAACATGGTGAGTCAAATTAGTGAGTCACAAGGGAGCTTCAGTGGTGTCCTAGTGGAAGGTCGATGTGGCTAGTTATCAAAGTCCATCAATACTTTGCTTATTTGAGCACTTGAGTCATGTAATACCTCCATCCAAGTGTCTACCACGAATTTAGATGTATTAGGAAGGTTTTAGATTAGTTTCCCATGCTATAAAAAGAGGAGAAAAGTCGTGATCTTGTGGGATGTCCAAGAGAGTCAATTGTGTATCTCTACACTGCTGTAGTTTTGTATGCAGAGATTGCAGAGCTTGTATCTCCCTCATTATATATCCAAATTACATGTTTGATAGCTCATTGGAAAGCTCTTACTGTCTACTTTCTCCTGTAAATTTTCATAATCATTGGATTTGTGAGCTGAGAGCAATACTCTCTGCAAGTAGTGTGTGTTCTCTGTTTTTTATCCCTGCTGAAGGTCTCCATTAAACCTCAAACTTGAAGAGGTCATATCTCCTTGTGTATGTATCCAAATCATGTGTTCTTTGGCTTGTTAGAAATCTCTTTAAGTCTACTTGTATTCTGCAAAGTTTCAAAGTCATTGGAGTTGTGAGTTAAGAGCAGTAGTCTCTGCAAGTGATATGTGTCCTCAGGTTCATCTCTGTTTCAAGGTCTCCATTAAAGCTGCATATTGCAGAGGTCATAGCTCATTGTGTATTTATCCTTTTGAGGTGTTCTATATCTTGTTGGAAAGCTCTTAGAGTCTAGTTTATGTGTGTTAAACAGTTTTGGAAAATTCCAAGAGAGTAAAGAGAAATTTGCTCTACAAGAAAATTGGTCTGTGCATACAAGTTTGTGAAAAAGTCAACTAGGTCCTGTTGGGTTTCACCTAATTCTAGCTGTACTTTGGAGATCAATAAACTCCAACAGAAAGGAGATGCTCAAAGAATTCTATCTTGAAGATTATAGCCAACATAATCGAGATGGATTCTTACGATGGGTCAATTCTCCAAAGCCTAGTAGCTCTATTACTCACTTACAAAATGAGTATATTAGACGCTATGAACAACTTCCTGATGAGGATAAGATAACTTTGGAACCTGATCTTGTGATCAATTTTCTTAAGCTTCTTCATCCTGAAACTCATAGGGAAGTTGAACGGCGATTAGAAGAACCAGATAAGCGCTATGGTCTTACTGACAATTGGCAAAAAGTGCGTAAAGTAGTAGAGGCTGTAGCCCATAGACATCAAAGACAATCCATGCTTTATGAGCAAACTAGTCTTCCTCAAGCTAGCCTTCCACAAACTAAGGAGCAAGTTAGAGAACAATCCCATGCTATGCTTTTTGACTCTACTCCTATTCCTCAAATGATGGAGCCTAATCAAGGTTTTAAAGTAGAGACAAATAAAAGTGTAGTTGAACAATCTCAAGTGGATATTCTCACTAAGCAAATGGAAAGTCTTATTGCTACACAATCCAATTTGGCCAAGACTATAGATGCTTTACAATCTAATTACACCAAAACTTTCCAAAATCAAATGAACCCAATGACTTTTCAAGAGCCTAATCAACATGTTATAGCTACCAATCAAAATCCACAAGTAACTCCTACTCAAGCATATCAAGTTCCTCCAATGCATAATCCTTCAATGCAAAATCCTCATCCTCATGTGCAAAATCCTCAAATGTATCAAAACCTGTATCCTCAAGCTTCTCAAATAGCTTTTCAAAATCCTCAAAATCAAAATTTTCAAAATCATCAACCGTATAATATGGAAGCTCCTCTTGCACCTCAAGTACCACATGTTGCTCCCCAAGCTCCTCAAATACATCAATTGCATTTTCAAAATCCTAATTATCCTGTTCAAGCAATACCTTATCAACAAAATCCTCAATTTCAAAATTTCCTACCACAAGTTAATCAAAATCCTCAAAATCAAAATGGTTTTGTGCGTGGCCCTCGTAGGTGTCCTTGGTGTGATTCGTTAGAGCACTTTTTGAGAGATTGTGAATTATTGAAGGCTGCTAAGGAGCAACGACTAGTAATAGACATAGACAAGAAAATCTGTGACTATCGATCTAGGCTACCTTTGCAAGGAAATTATGATAAGGGAGGAATGAAAAAACATTATGAAAATATAACCATAATGGACGTAGGAACTAGAGGAGTGAAACTAGAAGCTCTTGATGAACAACAAGTAGAATCAAGTAAACCCACAAAGGAAGGTGATTTTTCCATAGAGGCTTTAGTAAGAGCACGGGATGAGATTAGGAGAATAACGGCTTGGGAGTCACCGATAGAAGATCAATCTCTTATTTCTCACATATCCAATGTAGAAGAAAAACGAAAAAGAGATGAAGCTGAGCCTAGTGAAAGAAGAGTGACTCGAAAAAAAACCTCAAAGGGAATAGAAACAATCATAGAGCAAGGAGAAACATCACAATCCAAAGATAAAAAACAAGAATCAGAACCCAATGAACAAAAACAAGAGGAGAAACAAAAAGGGAAGAAGACAAAGCAAAGAAAAACTGAACCAAAGCCTTTAGATAAACAAGAACAATCAAAACAAACTGAAGACCAAACATGAGAACATGAACAAAAACAAGACCCTGAGCAAAAACAAAAGAAACCAAAGAGAAAACCTAAAGCCATCTTGATTTCAGAAATTGAGAGAAAAATAGATCCTATGGAGATTTTAGATGACATTTTGCTTAAGAGTCAGGTGACTATGTCTTTAGAACAAGTTTTCTCTATTGCAAAGCCTGTTTTTAAAGATAACTTTATCGGCCTAATTAAAAGGAAGAGGTTTTCGCTTAATCTAGATACTGAGATGCAAGATATCTCTAGATCAAGATCAAACTATGAATGAAGCCTTAAACTTTGATGAATCTGATGAAGAGGACTTTGATGATGATGAAGTAAATGTTAATAAAAATTTCTTAGGACCTATTCAACCTGACCATGAAAATCATGAAAACAATCCTGAAAGTCACTTTAAAAGAACATTTTGGTCTAGAGGTACATCAGAGATTCATGTTAAAATAGGAAATGATAAGAACACTATCACTGTAAATGCATTAGTAGATTCCGGCTCTGAAATCAATGTGATTTCAAGAGAAGTCTATGATAAGTTTCGATGGCCCATAGATAAAGATTGTGGATGGAGTATGAGAACTGCAGATAATGGTGTAGGTACCCTGTATGGAGCTTGTGCTAGTGTGCCCATATCCATAGGAGGAATCACAGAAGAATTTCACTTTTTTATTCAAGATAATTGCTCCTATGAAGTTCTCCTAGGTCAACCCTTTATTTGTGAAAGTCGTATGGAAATTAAAGCCATGGATGATGGGTCTACCTATGCTAGATTCAAGTCTAAGGATGGAATGCAATCACTTCAAGTCATGACAGTAGGAGTGAATCATCCTAGGAATCGATTGTCAATTAGAAAGAAACCTATTGTTACTCAGGGTCATGAGCATGCTTGTAGTGATTGTGCACCTCGATTCATGTTTGGAGCCACATATGATCAAAATTTCGGATAGAATCCATTGTTGAGTGGGACAACAGTGGATATTGGTTTGACATCTCGCATCCAACCAACATGTACAATAGTTTGTCACTTTGTTTTCCACATTCTAGATTAGATTTTCTTCATAAGAGTCAACTGTCCAAGTCTTTTATCCAAAAAACCCAAAAAAATTATAAAAACAACAAAATCATGGAACATGATGAGAACATTGAGCATGTGATTGAGACATCTCATTGTTTCTCTACTCTTGAGGAGTTAGAGTTATGTCTTCAACAAAATTCTAATTCCCATATTATTCTTATTTCTTCCCTTGACGAGTATGCTCTAATCCAAGAGTATGCTCTCAATGTTGACAAGTGCTCAAAATTTAACCAAACACATGATGCCTTAGTTGAAACAAAGTACAAAACTGTAGACAAAAAAATCAAACCCATAGCTCAACCATTACCTCAAGGAAGTAATGAAAAAATTATTGATGTGAAAAATGATCCAACTCTCGGGATAAGAAAATCATAGGACATACATTCACGGATGAGACAATCAAACAGGTGAAAATTGGTAGAGATGATGACTTTCTTTTGCCAGCAGAGAGAGATAAATTTGAGGGAGTCATACGTAGCCATGGAAAAGCCTTTACTATGTATCCTCATGAGATTGGTTGTGTAGATCCTAAGCTAGTTGCACCCATGATAATCTTTACTATTCCACATATTCCATGGAATCTTCGTCCTATACCTGTTCCAAAGGCTCACTTACCTGAGCTAATGAAACTACTTAAGGAGAAGATAAACATGAGAATTTTAGAGCCATCTTTTGCACCTTACTCAAACAGATGGTTCACTGTGCCTAAAAAGAATGGGAAACTACGTTTTATTCAAGATCTCCAACCCGTCAATAAAGTCACCATAAGGAATGTAGGAACAGGACCCATTGTAGATGAGTTTGTCGAATCATTTTCAGGACATTCTATCTATTCAATGGGTGATTTATATTCTGGATATGACCAATTCCAGTTAGCAATTGACAGTCGTGACATAACCACAATGAAAACTCCTTTAGGCTTAGTGCGAATGTGTACTTTACCTCAAGGAGCGACTAATTCTGTGGCTCATATGATGAGTGCTATGAATATGGTCTTACATGACTTTATCCCTCATATAACTATGCCATTCATTGATGATATTCCAATTAAAGGGAGTGAGGAACGTGTAAAGGACATTACTTTAGATTCATCAGGATGTCGTAAATTTGTTCTTGACCATATCTCTGATTGTGAAAGAATATTTCAACGATTTGAAGAGGTAGGTCTCACATTTTCCATAGAGAAATCTGTTTTTGGTGTCAACGAGGTACTTATTGTTGGACATTTATGTGGCCATTATGGTCGAAAGCCATACCCACAAAAAGTTGATGCCATTAGCAAGATTTCTGAAACATGTAACAACGTGAGTGAGGTACGTAGATTTCTTGGTGCTTGCATCTTTTATGTTATTTGGATCCCTCACTTTGCTCATGTTGCTGATTGTCTTTATGACTTGTTGAGGAAGAAACGAAAATTTATTTGGACTGACAAACACACTCAAGCTATGCGTAAATTGAAGAAATTATTGCTTGAAGCTTCCATCCTTAAGCGTGTAGACTATTGTGCTAACAAACCTATTATATTGACTGTTGATACTAGTCCTATTGGTATAGGTTGGGTCATAAGTCAAGACGATAGTGAAGGGAATAGATATGCAATTAGGTTTGGTGCCAAAATTCTACATGAAACACAACGAAAATATCCACAAATCAAACGATAACTATGGGGTATGGTAACAGCTTTGAAAACAGACAAAGAATATTTCATTGGTGCAAATGTCAAAGTTGAGACTGATTGTTTGCCTCTCATTGGAATGACAGCCAATTGTTCATCTCCTGATATAGCCATGCTTAGATGGATCTCATATATTAAGTTCATAAATCCTGAGTTAGTTCATATTTCAGGTAAGTCAAACTCAGTTGCTGATATGTTATCGAGAGCTAGATTTGATAACGATCTTGAAAGTGATCTAATAAAGAATGTGAACTTAATTGACTATGTTCCACATATATATGAGTATGAGCAATTTCATGAGTCTGAGTACGAAAATGAATGGAGAGACATAGGAAAGTATCTAAGTACACTACAACCATTACCTAACTGGACTATGAATAGATTCCGTAACATTAGGAAACGAGCTTATAACTTTTTCCTATGTAATGGTTATCTTTGGAGACATGCTAAGGGTAAGGTTAAGAATCCACAACGAGTCCTAGGAAAACGAGGTCTTCAATTGCAAGTAATGAAGGAAATGCATGAGACATTATGGGCCGGTCATAAAGGATTTTTTGGAACATATGAAAAAATTAGAAGTACCTATTATTGGCCTAGGATGTATGTTGACATTAGTAGCTATGTTTCTACATGTTCTACTTGTCAACTTCATTCATCAGTCAAACATAGAGATCCGTTGCATCCTACGTATCCACCTTGTATTCACTACAAGTGGGTAGTAGATCTTGTAACTATGCCTAAAGGTATCGACAAAATGCGTTACATTGTACTTGCAAGAGAAGACTTAACTAATCATGTAGAGGGACGTGCACTACGATCTAAGACCACTTACAATGTTTGCAAATTCTTGCTTGAAGATGTCATAAGTCGCTTTGGGTACATAGAGAAAGTAGTTGCCGATCGTGGAGAGTTAAATGCGAGAGAAGCTAAAGAGTTCTTTGAGCGTCACGGTATTCGTTTGTCCCAGAGGCCAATGGTAAAATAGAGAGAGGGCATCCACCTATTGTGAAAGCCATATCTAAAGCATGTAATGGTGACATCAAACAATGGCCTAAATTCTTACCTTTTGCACTTTGGGCAGATAGAATGACATGCAGACGTACTACTGGATATATGCCTGCTGAACTCATGTACTGTCAAAAACCATTGTTTCCAATTCAGTCTCATATTTCTGCATGGTCAAATTTGCCTTGGTCTGAAAACATGTCTACTGATGATTTTTTGAGTTTGCGTATTAAACAGTTAGAACAAGGTAAATTAAGACTTGATGATGCTGTTGAAAAATTAAGAGAATCTAGAATGAAGAACAAACATTATTTTGATAAAACTCATCGATTGCGTCCTAAGCCAATTGAAGTAGGAGATTGGGTGCTCATTTATGATAGTACATTTGACTCTCAATATGATGAACGCAAAAAGCTCACTCAACGGTGGTTTGGGCCATACATAGTATCAAAAGTCAACAACAATGGTACGTATGCTCTTTGTGAATTAAATGGTGTTGCACTAAAAACTTTGATTGCAGGTAAAAGGATAAAGTTATTCAAGAAGCGTGATAATGACGAGTACATTTTGGATGAGGACATTGAAGAAGATGACAACAATGAGGCCGATTCATAAACAGGAGTATCCATGTTATTAAAAAAAAAAAAATTAATTTTCAAGTTCATGTTGCTTTGTTTTTTTTTCAAGTTCATTCTATTTTTTTTCCATGCTTGTTTCATGCATGTTTTTTTCAGTCTTTGCATTGCATTGCATATCCACATCACTTGAGTCAAAAAAAAGGCAAATGATGATTTCTCTACTTGTGTAAAATTTTATCTTAAGTAGTAACTTATCTACCAAGAAATTGTTTATAATCTAGGATTGTGGAAAGATAGGGCATGTAGATTTGGAGGTTTATTTTGGTGACAAGACTTTCATATATAAACATGCATATGTATCCTGTATCGAAAGCATAATTGTTGAAATCCTAGCTCCTGCTACTGCATGTTTCTACATCCTTAGTCCATCTCACAGCACTTGTATCGGAGTTTAAACGACTGTTCTCCGTCATAAAAAATGGTTGTACCTTGTATCGGGGTTTAATTTTTCCCAGTCATTAAAAAAAAAAAAAAGTTGCTACATGTTACCAAGAAGTTTACACTTTCTTCCACCCCAAAAAAGTGATCGTAACCATAAAGTTGCCGAATCATCATCATCATCATCATCAAAAAAAAAAAAGAGCAAGCCAAAGGAGGATAAAGAGGCATAGTAGAATAAATCATGGGCTATATAGGCAGATTTATGCATTAGTGGAGTTTAGTTAGATTTCCTTGCATGTTATTAGAGAAAGAGCATATTCATATTTATGTAGGAAAGGAGTTGATCTAAAATAAGCTAAAGATGAAAGATGTCTCTTGAAATCCTAAATCTTTGTTTATAATCATATTTAAGGTAGATTGCTTTATGAAAAAGGTACAAAATTTTCTTCAAGATGAGAGGAACTGATGCTTAAAACGACTCAATACATCCACTTCCACTTCATATTGATGCTTGTTTTTTTTCTTTCTTGTTGCCAATGTTGCTTGTTCATTTGCATATATGTTGCCTATTTGTTCATGCATATTCATGTTGCCTGTTTCAATTCTTTCTTTCATGCAAATTTTGCTTCATGTCACGTTACCTACTTATTCATGCATATAATCAATTTTCCTTCCATGTTTCTTATGTTGCCTATAAAAGAATTTGATGCCTGGAACATTTTGTTTTTCACAGATGCTAGAGTGGCGCTTCCGGAGGAATCGCAGGTTTAGTGGGGGCGAATGTCGTCGAGATTTTCTCTCCTCTCTCACTTGTGAAGGCCTACAAAAAACATATTTGGTGAAGGTAGCTAGAATTCCCCGAGAAGTCCAGGATGCATCAAGGATGTCAAAGGAAGGTCACATACAAAGTTTCAAAGAAATCAAGAAAGTCCATGGTAGCGGTCAAAGCTGGTCAAAGCTAGTCAAAGTTGGGAAATTAGGGCAAAAATTTCATTGTCACCAAATTAGATGAAAATTCACATACTTGTAAAGATTGTCAAAGGCAGTCTATAGCCCAAATTTCAGCAGAAAATGGATTTTGTAGCACATTGATATGCTATGTTCATTTTATAAAAATGTAATTTTTCTAGTTTGACCCTACCAATTCTTGTATAGAAATTTATGTTAGCCATATGGTTTGGCATGTATGAAGATCATATGTGGCTACATATTTGTACAAATTTTCAAGGCTATCAGAGCTTCCTAGATACCTTAATGCCACCTTGCAAGCTTCCAAATGTAGTCAAACTTGTACAAGGGAGATTCAGATGGGAGTTTTTTCTGCATATTCCTGAAGGAGATCTTTGGAAACATAGTCCTAAAAAGTTTCATCTTCATCAAATCCTATTTGGAGGGTCAAAGAGTACAAAGTCCAGTTTTCAGGATCACCGCAGTTTTCTAGTTTAAGCAAGTTGAAGGGTTGAAGGGCCACCACATGGCGAAAGCTGATTGAGCCATGTTGTACGATCAAGATGAGCTCATATTCAAGGGTGGAGATGCACTTATGCTTAAAGCAAGGAGGATCCACGAGTTTTTCCATAAAAGAAGACATTTTTTTTATAATCAAAGATCAATAATGCAGTGTTTCTCCAAAAATAGTGGCTTATCTTATCCGAATTGATGTCAGCACTGATCCGACAGTCCAGATCATCCCCAGATCCAATGGTGGAGAATGAGGGTGCCTAAATTTCACTCCTTTACACTAGATTTGATAGAAAGAACAATTCCAAGCCATTGATTTGATTAATCGAATGGTTGTAATCGAAAGTAGTGATCCTAGAGTTGAGAGTTGATTTCTCTAGATCCAAGGGCCCAAATTCATTCAAAAAACTATATAAACCCCCCTCCAAACTCCTAGAGCGTCATTGTTAGGCATCCATAGGGCTCATGCTAGCTTACGGTTTGCTTGAGACGATCACCCTCGGTTGAGCGAGTGAGGATCCAAGGTGAGCTAGTATGAGTATAGAACCTAGTTTCAAATTTAAGTTAGAATTCCAATCTAGGATAGGCTCTTGAAACCAGCATCTCTATCTTGACTCACCCTCGGTGGAGCGTGTGAGTGAGTTAGAGCTGATTTTAACGAGTCTTAGACTTCTTTAGTTAGACGTTACGAGCCTAGACAGACATAGGGTCACTGGAGTGGAACTCACCTTCTTACGTGTGACATTCGGTTGAACTGTCATGGTTTGAGGGTCGGAACCACCTTTGATCAGTAGACTGCTTAGCATGACGTACCACGACGATCTTTTACATGTAACTTAATTCAAATTCTTTTAATTCATGCCACTTGTCACTTGTCTCGTCACCTCTCTCAGTCTCTTAAGTATTTTTACATGTCTTCTATTTCTTCTATGTGTGAGAAGGCTCCGCAGTATTGCGTTGAACCAGTGAGGATGTTTCTTTGAGCTTGTGAGTAAAATCCATCATCATAATTCACTTGCATGCATATAATCCATACAAATCCATACATATTTATTAGTTTCTGAAAGTGTATAAGAAGCTCCAATATTGGACCATTCTTCCTTTCGAAACTGATTTATGTGTAAGGATTCCATCTATTCACGTCATGCATACATATCATCCAAAGAAGACTATGCATATGAATTAGAATTAGGAAGTGTTTAAGAAGCTCCTTCAATGGACCATTCTTCCTTCCAAATTTGATTCGTGTGTATGGTTCTCTTTCATTCTTATCATTCATGTTCATAAATCTAACTTGCACTCCTACTTTCCCATTCCCATAATCATTTCAACATCGCTCTCTTCTCCATACTCAACATTAATTTCACTTTCATATCCTTAAACCATCCAACATTCATTAGCTTCATACACCCTGTGTGTGCCACGACCGGACTCGATCCACCCGGATTGCGATCACCTCCACAACGCTCTTGTTGTACAAAAGAACAACAAAACTGCTACACATTCTTTTACGTGGCCGTCTATTCTTGAGAGCATCTTGTAAGGAGTGATATTAGATTGTACTTAGTGGAAAATATTGGACCAATAGGATATTGATTCCAACAATCCCCCCTGCAATGTCATATTGGTACAACCTGGACTGGATCTGCAATCTGTCACAAACTGCAAACTATCACAAGCTTCAAATAGTCTGTCACAAGCTTCAAGCTTGTACTTCTGATACTTCAGAAAAAGTCTTCTTCAAAACTGAAATTGACTTTCCTTCAAAAAACCTGAACTTGCTGAATATGAACCATAATACTTGAGAAAATATGCAAACTAGATATCCAATAGTGTACACATCAAGCAATCACTGCTTGACAAAAAATATAGCATGAACTATCTCTGAACCTGCTATCTCCTGTCTTCAAAAACCTGAAAACATACACTGGGATCCACATATTTGCATTTACCTTCCAAAAGGATTTCTCAACGTACTTCTGCTGTGTCATGTAAATACACTAAAAATCAAGAACTGAATCCTGGAACCTGTGACTGTCAACTCATAACTTAGTGTATTATGAACATTGCTGGTTCATCTTTGACTGTACTCAAGTTAATATGAGTCAAAAAATCTATGATGTCACAATGTCTTCATCCTTTAAATCCTTCATACCTCTTTCCTTCAGAACTTGGTATAAACATATATGTGCGCACTTCTGAAATATACCTTTCTGAAATATCAAGCTTCTCTTCAATAGAATTTTGGAACCTTCTCCTGAACAGGAACTTTCTCCAAACATTCTTCTTCTTCCTTCTTCTTTCAAAGCTGGAACATAAAGAAAACCTGACAAAGGAAATATAGGAATACCTGAAATAGGAATACCTGTAGGTATGACTCTGTATTCTTTCACATATGGCTGAAAATAAGTCTTCATGTTTCATCACCCCCTGGATGATTTAACACTAGTATCCAATATTCTTTAAAGTATATCAGACTTTATGAAATGTGGAACGTCTTCCTTCTTCAATAAATCTGATCTTTAGTGATCAATACTTGTATCTGAAACAAAAGTTTTAGGATCCAAATTTTTCTGTAACATAACAAGTATCTTCTTTTTCTCTGCAACACAAATCTGATAGAATCTAAATCTTTGACTTACTTCTTCCAATGCTAAGAACCTTATCAAACAAAGGATAGACAATTGAATCATAAATACTCAAGATCATACAAGATGTATCCAAGATCAATGATCTCTCCTGTGTAGAATCTGCTCTTATCAAACCTTCATGATTGAATGTTTGATTTGCTACCTGAATGTCTCTAAGTGTCCATGCTTCTTAAAAAGTTGTAAAACTTTTCTTCAAACAAATCCTTCAAGGAATCTGCAATTCCTACTTGAAACATAAGTGGACAAACTTCTCACCTTGAGAACTCCAAAAGCTGCAAGTTGATACTTCATAACTTTCATATTTTTTCCCGGGTGAAATGTGACAGTACCTGCTTGATTTTCTTTTGGCTAACTCCACTTTTCAATCAAGTGATAGGATCTAATGGAACACCTTTTTGAATACAAGCATGTATCCAAAAATCAAGACAATCATTGAAAGTAGATTCTCCAACTGACTGGTACATCAACAAGATTCTGAATTTTCTGAAGTTTCTGAAAATACTGAGTATGAGGTAACCTTTTCCAAACATAAAACCTCAACGCAAGTCTTCAACATCTGCTACAAAAAACTCTTTTACCTCAAGAGTTAGATAAAGAAGAAATATACTTCTCTGCAACTTGTCATATACCAAGTAGCTCTGTATTGACACTCCAAGAATTCTTTGAGGGAACATATAAGCTGCCTACTTAAAAGCTTCAACTAAAACATAACTCATACATATATGAGTTAAAACATATATCTGCTGCTTTTCTTTCTCTCAATGCAATTCTTTGTCAAATCTACTAAATCATGACCAAGTGTAATGCAAAACAAGAAACTGCTTCTTCTTTAAACAAGATGTTCTCGTAGACTTGTCTTTGGGTGTAGAGGATAAAATAGGAAAAGTATATGGAAAATATATGAGAAAAGGAAGCCTTACTTTTCTTTTGGAAATGATGGACTTTCTTTTTCTGCATCTTTCTTCCACCTGATGATGTCAACATCTTCAAACTTCTCTTCCATACCTTTTGTTCTCTTCATCTTGAAGTAGCAAACACTCTTGACCTCTTCAAATGAACTTTTCTCTTCCTCTAGTGCTAAGAGTAAGAGATAAAACAAACATGGTATACAAATGGAAGTGAATATAGAATCATGTTTTATCATCTCCTCATATCTCTGAATCAAAGTGTTGTTTCAAATGTTTGAAATGACTAAATTCACCAATCTTTTGTATGAATGATGAATTACCCTTCTAGAGTTACCTTCTCTAGATACATTTGTACCTTGATATCCAACCAACTTACAAGAGAAAATTGGCTGAAAAAACTCATCTCATCTCTGCGCTTGTCTTCTTAGATGAACTTCCTTGCCATGAAAGAGATCTTCTCAAAACTCTTTAGAAAAACCTCTAGATACCTGTTTTGATGTAGCCTTTAACTTTCAAATGATGAAAGCATATAAAAGCACTCCTTGAATTTCTTCAAATCTCTTCATAACTGCTCTTCTAAGATATGACCTATAAATGATAATCTGATAGTAGAAACTGATACCTGTGATTTGATGTTGATCTGATTCCTTCATCTTCTCTAAACCATTGTTCTTCCTTGAATTTGAAGTAGTCTTCTCTTCATCAATTTTGGGTCTTCAATACTTTTTGTAAAGTATTTGCATACTCTTCCAAAAATACTCGGCTGCTAACAGATCATCAACTTCATACTCCACACTGATGAATGTAACTGAAGTGTCTAATTCTCAAATCTCTACTCATCTAGATTAAGTGTGTATGTCAAATGTCAAATGTTAGAAGATGCTTTCAAATCATATGTTGTAAATCTAGAATTCTAGGAACCTAGGATTATGAATGAGCCTTAATGCATTGATGCCAAAGATCTAAAGTTCTGTAACCAAAACCTTAGTGCTCTGATACCAAATGTTGGAAGTGAGGTAGGCCCTTAGGCTCATGTCACAGGTCCATGGTTCCATAGTTCCATTAATGTACAACATTAATTCCAGCAATCTTCCATATTGACAAAACATGAACATACCACAACTTAATCATACAGATGATGAGATAAAGATAGAGAAAGAATAGACGACATGTGTAAGGTGTTACGTAAGCCATCGCTTACTCATAGTATCATATATACCAATGTTCAATGTACAATGTGGGAGCAAAATTCTCAACCATTCTATGTGATGAGAAATGGATGAATGAGTGAATGTACAATGTAACAAACATATTCAGATGTGTGGGCAGTAATCTAAATATACATGAGATGTGTGACCTTATAGGTTATAGAAGAGTGAATATGAGTGACTGAAAGAGGAAGAATCAGTGTGAAACTGATGGTCAACAAACCTACATCTAAACTTAGGCTATGGAAGACCCTAAGTCAGATACGTGTGTGAAAAGATCACATACTTATAAAGTAGCATAGAATGCTAACAAGATTGTTGCCAGAAATCCTCAAACTCATGTGAACACACCTTCTCAAACACCTCATAAAAATATGCATAAAGCATATAAGTATTGATTCTCTTGTACCTATGCCGAATAGGACTCCTCCTGATATGAACGCCACGACCTCCATAAACTTCAAGTAGTACCTGTGTGCATAAAGAGAATATGTACCTGAATACTTAACATAAGATGTGAATCTTATGTTAATCTCCATCTAATGTCTTTGAAGTAGCCCGACATCTTCTTGTAAAAGACAATCTTCAACCTAATATCTTCCTGTAGAAGATAATCTTCAAAATCATGTAGATGGTCCCATCCAATGTCTTTGAAGTAGCCAGACATCTTCTTGTAGAAGATAATCTTCAACCTAATATCTTCCTGTAGAAGATAATCTTCAAATACATCGTGTAGATGGGCGATCCTCACCATCAAGCTGCTAATGACCAAGTCTTCTTGCCATGAACAAGAGATGACCTCCTCTCCATTGTTGGTGTAATTCAAGCCTTAACACTTGGATTGGATATCAACCTTGAAGACTCAACATAAAGCCTGGACCTTCGAAGCCTAGTTTGGGTTAATTCATGAAGATATCACTTGAAGAATGAGCCATAGGAACTCATGCTTATGTGTTCTAATTTTTTACTCATTGTAAAAGTCATTGTGACTTGGCATGTACATGTAATCATACCTACTTGATTAAGTCGTGGAAAATTTGATTGATTGAGTGGGTGAATGATTGAGAGAATATCTCATTCACTTTTAGGTACAAGATTCTAGGAGATTTGAATTAGAGTTCAAATTCAAATCCTCACTCAAACTATATATATGTGAAGAAAAAAGTCGCGGGTATAATTCACTGTTCCCGAGGCATTTCTGAGTAAATCTTTGAATGTGTGAGTGCTACACTATAGCCTACACATCTGAGTACCATTGAGCATCACTTTCTATGCCAATGGGAATGTACAATCAATAGATCTAATCAATATACTTACATTCATAATCTTTGGTTTCTCTGAGTGACCATCTTCAAATCTGTCAACTTCAACAAGGCATATCTCAAGATATACTTAACCAAATTGGATGATTCAAAGTGCATTGGATTCAGCTCAAAGTCTACTATACACCTACAAAGTTTCAAGGCCATTGGATCAACCATTACAGAGAAATCTCAGTCGAGGTGCTCAGTGGTCTGTGACTGTAAGTCTCCTAAAAAGTCGGGGGTGTATCTTATTTTGCTAAAGTGATTTCTCTGAGTATAGTTTATCATTTCCTTTCATTCCACTTGCAAATGGGAGCTTACTAAGCTAATAGAATATCCCTAGAAGGAATTTTGCTAATTGTAACTACACTGGTCACACTGAGCATAACACTGAGCAGCTTTCAATACCCAAAATAGCAAGTTTTTGAGGATTTTGAAGTCACAAGTAGTCTGTTTTGATCTAACCATTACTCA